>OZ021723.1:4784272-4899272 GCA_963978545.1 Linyphia triangularis | reverse complement strand
GCAAAAATCGCAATTTATTTTCTCCAGATCTTGTTGTTTTCCTTCTTTCAATTTCAGCAGTTTTCCCAATCTCTTTTTATCGGATTTCGATTATCTATGAAAGTTGAAATGTTTTAATGTCTTATGAATAAACTCAGCATATATTTCTTTAGGTTTTGCGCACTCTCGTGTTTAAAAAAAAACAAACTTTTCCTTATTACCGAGCTCATAAATAATAATTTTCTTAAGGAATATTAGGATTACGAAGATCGCTTATTGTTTCTTTGAAATAATTCTTTTACTTAGCTGTCATCAAGTTGTTTTCCTATATTAAATCGATTACCGATTCATGAAAGTGGGCAGGTATTGTACAACAAAAAGGATGTCCTTGGTTCAGATATTAGCATTGAATGCAGGGGAAAACAGAAAAATGTCAAATTCGTGGTGGAAGTAATACATCAGAAATAAATACATTTTTATCCAGATTGTATAAATTGAAATTTATCAATAATGAAATAAATGATAATGAAAATAAGAGTGCAACATGTCTTTTGAAATATGCTTTTAATCTGAGAATAATGTTTTATTCAAAATAATAGTCATTTTTAAAACTCAATAATTTGAGTAATGATTTGTAAATCTTAATCTAACTTGACTTGAGCTTCACTTCAGAACTGATAAAAAAAGACTATGCTGCTATTTAGTAGAATTTTAATCACGTTAAAGATATTCCATGGAGGTTACCTCAGCAAACCAGGGACAACTTGCTGAGGTAACCTCCATGGAATATCTTTAACGTGATTAAAATTCTACTAAATAGCAATATAGTCTTCTTTATCAGTTCTGAAGTGAAGCTCAAGTCAAGTTAGATTAGGATTTAGAAATCATTACTCAAATTATTGAGTTTTAAAAATGAGTATGTAATAGTAAATAGTAAATGAGTAGTAAAATAAAGTGGTAAAATATATTAAAACTTATATTTCTTTGTGATTAGTTAATTATTTATCTAATAAATAAATGTTTAACTCAGTTTTTCGCACAAATATATTATTTATAAGGTTTATTTCTTCAGTTAACACTAAAAAAAACAGGGGTGGGGACATTCCATGAAGGTTACATTTTCCATACTTTGTATTTTTTTAAAAATAATAAATAAATATGTAAAAAAAAAAAGACTGAAAACATTAAGACAGTAAAGAATACTTATAGATATAACTTTTCTTGTACGTATGATGCAAGATTGATGAAAAACATTGTGCATTTGTTTATTAAACTAATTTTTTTATTAATAAAAATGACTTTCAACACTGTATAAGTTTTCAGTTTTTGGCCCACTACTTTGTTAATTATTTTTACTTTTTAAAACCAAAACCATTATCTTTTTTAGCATGAAATTTCCCATAATTTGATACCACATATGATTTTTTTTTTTTTTTTTTTTTTGAAATTGTCTAAGATGGTGGCCCAAAAAAAAAAAGTGCATTCTAGGTTTTTAGTATGTCAAAAAGATACAATTAACGAGCAAAAAAATTCAATCGCAATCTCTGTTTAAATTAGTTCCATCTAACACTTTTTGCCAAGATCTCCTGTTATAATTCTGATGGTAGAAAATGTCCTAAGCCATTAAGATACCAGTTAGGAGCAGTCCACTTGATGGCTGTGTGGTTAGAGCTCTGGCCTCGTTTGTCAAAGGTGTCAGGTTCGAATCTCGGGTTAGGCATGGATATTCGCTGGGATTCGAATCCAAGTTAAACTGTAAGTACCAGCCTAATTAATCTTCATTGTGAAAAAAAAAAAATAATTAAAAAAAAAAAAATAGGCATTTGAGCGTACAAAACCAACCAATTAACAGCAACTGAACGTAATTCCATTCCAGTACACATTTTTCTCTGACTATTCCCACTTGAGCCTAGGTATCAACAAGGTTCAAAGTTCTGATATTCAATTTCGAGATATTTTAGATCTACTTCTGTCTTCGTCAAGGGCATTTAGTCTTCATTTCATTAGTACTTAAACGTATTTTTGTTGCTGATCTCTCAGTAGCAGTAAATGCATGTTCATTTTTGGTTGAAACAATTATTACAATGCAATTAATGTAAGCAAGAATTTGAATTTACATGATAAAGATGGTTCATGTGGTAGTAATAGTCTATTCCAAATCCTGATTGAAGAGTAGGCGCTTTATTTGGATGAACGTTTGAAGCTTCTTCTTGGCGAGAAACTTCTAATAAGTACAATAAGTAATCTTCTAATAAGAAAGTCTTTGTTAAAGTATGATCGACAATTCCCACAAATTGACTAATATGCCTTGAGCTAGTTTTGAAAATGAACTAAGTTTTTGCTTTAGTTTAAAGTGTCAGGTAGTTCATGTTAAAATGACAGGAAGTTCTAAGCAAAATAATTTTTGTTGTGCAGTGTCAGCTTTATGTAGGGGCAACGTAGTTATAGGTAGTTAGTAGGGTATGACGAGTTTCTGCAAATTTTTGTTTGCGTATGCAAATTTAAAAGGGATTACATCACAGACTTCGAATATTTAAGTTCTGAAAACGATTATGCTTTGCAATCGAGATCCCACGGACTAAAGAAACTCAAATGGATGATTTTATGCAAATTGGGCAGTTGAAAGCTGAAGGTAAACTCATTTCGTAAATTTCGATAATTATTAATTGATTTAAGATTTTTATTTATCGAGTTTTTTTCCTAATGGATGCAAATACAAAGAAAAACTCAAATCTAGCAGGCCGCGTGGGCCGAATAAACCCGATAAATGTCAGATCCAAAGACTGTTGAGTGTCCAACAAATTTCTGCTCCTGAATTTCAAAGGTCATGAGGACTTTCAGTGTCAAAGTATACGATTTGATGACAAATTTTGGAAACAGGAACCTATGATTTATTATAAAATGAAAAAAAGATACCAGGTCCGAAGCCACATCAATATAGACCAACGAGACATACGGACAAAATGGCAATCAGAGGTATTTAGAGATAAAAAAAAATTAAAAAAAGCGAATCTAGTTAGTCTAAATGGCTGGACATCGTACTGGCTGACTTGCGGAAGGAGCCTCGTAATTTTTTTGTCCCAGAAAAGATGGTGCCTCGGTGATGTTTTGGACTGCCTTTTGCTGCAATGGACAAGTATCTTTGCACTCTACCAGTGGTTACCAAACGTCACAGCATTACACTAAGATATTGTAGGATAACCAGCTGCCATTTTCTGAGCTTCAAGATGTATTTTCATAGAAGTTTCAGCCAAACAGTGCTTCGATTCACACTGTAGATGATAAAAATGCCTGATTTAATCTCTGAATTTAAAAGTTCTCGACTGGCCAGAGTATAAACCAGAAATTAATACAGCAGAGAATCTTTAGGGCATCATGTGTCACAAAGTTTACAGCAATTTTAGACTATAATTTTCTATAAATGAACCCAAGAGATCTATAGAGAATATATGGTACCAAATAGGGCCCCAAACCATGTAAAATTTAGTTTCTTTGATGGAAACTCATACTTATGAATTAATAAACAGGAATTAATCCACAATAAAGCTTTAAATCATGCTTATTTTAATTTAATTACATTTTTTTCTAAACTTTTAAGACAATGTTAATTTGTATTGTTACCAATTAACAACTTGCAATATGCACATTTAACTTTTATAGTTATAAATATTGTAAAGTATGCATTTCACATTATACTGAAGCCGTATTACGAAAATTGATTAAATATATTTTGAAATTTGTGAGAAATTTTTTTCATTGTCTAAACTTTTGCATCGCAGTGTACGCAATGGCAAAAACAAAATACAGTGATTACAAAATAATTTATTTAGTTTCATTTGAAAACAAAAGAGTGAGGTAAGAATAATAGAATTTCTTTAACGAATTTAAATACAAAACTGATAAAGATCCAAAAATAGAAAATCAGTATGCTTTCCTTTATTGTTTAAGTTCATTTGGACATAGTATTCTTATGCAATAGTATAATTCTTTGGACTAAAGCCAGTTGTAGAAGTTATTACTTCAGGCAAGTATTAAAATTTGTTTTTAGGAAAAAAAATTAAAAATACAAATATTATTCAAAATTACCACTGTCCACTACGAGAAACTTGAAAATGTAAATATAGAATAAATACATTTAAGCCTATTTAATTCTGCTGCATAATCTACAAAAATGTATGACTTAAGCCTAATATTTTATTGTAAAAGATAAACTTAATTGACTGTTTGTAAGTTACACATCTAGATTTTTGTTTTGTTTTTAAATCAGAGTATATTCTAGAGTAATGAACCATGCAGATATTATAATGTAAATGCTATTAATAAATTTTTATTAAAAAGCAAAAATACAACTAATAGAGTAGAAAAAAATAAACAGCTTTATTAATGATATGTCGTGGGTAAAAATACCCTCGCATTTTTCCGAGGTACATTTAGATTTGATATTACATTTGAAAATTTAACCATAACTTACAAAACTCTTGTTTTTATTTTCCCCCCCGAACTATTTTGTTTTAACGAATATTCGACTTCTTAAATGAGTGCATCAGAGATAATATTTTAAAAAATGTGTATTAAATATTATTAGATTTTTTTTGTAAAAATTACGTTTACCTTTTTGATTTTTGACTTCTTTTAATTTGAATTCTACGAGTATTGTTTTGAAATGTTGAAAATGAGTTAATTATATCTGCCTTGAATTAATTTAAATATTTAGTAAGGAAAATATCTAAAAAAATTAAGACTTCATAATAAGCTTGGTATACTAAATCTTTTTTCGAATATATGGCGGTTATATTCTATCTCTCGGTTGAAAGAGTATATATGGGTTGTAGTCCGTGAAATATAATATTTACATGAAAGCACTTGTATAAAAAATAACATTGAAAGAGTATTTTTCTTCTTCAATCTTCCTGTAACTTTCATACAGTCATGTATAAAGTAAGAATCCATTACTAATTCTCCAAAAATTCATTACTAATATCCAAAGCTAAATCTCTAAATTTCTTCATGATTAACGATTGATTGCTCAATGATTGCTCTTAATTTAAGTCACAAAATAAATCAGTTACAAAAATATTTGTATGTTTATTCTTAAATACATAGTATGAAAACTTATGCAAATGTGTAGGAATGAAGCTAATATAATAGCTTATTTATTAAATGAAGACAAAGTACATCACAGTGATAAATATTTTATAAAAGCCATATATTTGATGCATAAAATACATATATAAGGGACTGCTTTTTATTCAATGAAAAAAATGAGGTATCATCGATTGGTTACCGAAATAATTTTCCCATATACTAAAAGGATACTGTCATTCTTCTATTTGGTATTCAAGTTCATTTGGCATCAGTACTTTTATTCGATAAAAAAGTTCCTTTGATCGAAGCCAGCTGTGCGAATTATCAAAGAGTACAAAATCTGAAACAGTTATTAAAATAGTTAAATTATGAAATTTCTAGTTATTAGTACAATACATTTTAGAAGAGGTCATATATAAACATAAATACATTTTTACTGCAGTCTATGTCAATATATATAGGGATTTCTTTCATGCAAATACAAATTCAAATATAACAAACAACTGGATACTCAAGGCCCAATTATATTGGTTCATTTCAACTCCTCTTAACAATTTTCTAATGGAGTCATTTAAAACTATTTATTTCAGTGCAATTCACAATGTTATCAGTAACCAATGGTCAATCAGGGTCAAATAAATAAATAAATAAATAAATAAATAAATAAATAAATAAATAAATAAATAAATAAATAAATAAATAAATAAATAAATAAATAAATAAATAAATAAATAAATAAATAAATAAATAAATAAATAAATAAATAAATAAATAAATAAATAAATAAATAAATAAATAAATAAATAAATAAATAAATAAATAAATAAATAAACAAACAAACACACGAACGAACGAACAAACAAACAAATAGAAATGTGCCAAATTTACATTTTGGTGAGTAAAAAAAAGTTAGTGCTGTTGGAATATCTGTAATCCACTAAACTGGAAGTCTATAAGTTGAAATATTAGATAATAGATGAATGTTTAAGTATTTGCGTTAAAAGACAAATGTTCTCTCAAAAATATAAATGTGGTTGCTGCATCTCCATTAACAATTACTTCATTCTCCACTGCAACATCTTGTTCTTTCATTTTCTTGCAACACAGTACAAAACTAATTTTTCAGTTGAACAAATTTAAGTAAAAAGTTGTATTTTGATACTTTCGAACAAAGCGCCAAGGGAAAATTCTGAGCCTGAGATGAGCTTTAAAAATCCCATGCTTTGCCACAGGATGATCTAAACGAATCTTGAGAAGTATTTCATACTTTGAAGGTTTGTCATTCTGCAGAATGCCTAGGAAATGAGTGCAGGGTTAATCGTTTCTACTTTATTTAAAACGTCGGACATTATACCAAAATCCTAGGTATTCTACCAAATGTCGGACATTTTTAGGTTGTTTTCAGATTATCTGGCGCCGTCAGCAACACGAGGGCTATAATGCGCCGAAACATTCGTCATTAGACAAGCCAACATACATTTACAAACACCCATGCCTAACACGGGACTCGAACAAGAAACCTCGCGGTCTAGAAGCTAGCACGCTAACCACTATACCGTTCGGTAGGCCAGGACATTTTTAGGTAAAGTATAAACACATTTCCTAAAGTCACACATTTCCTAAGCTTTCTGCAGAATAATAAACCGTAAAAGTATGAAATACATATCAGATTTGTAATTTATAAAAGTGCATAGAGTGTAATATATAAAGTAAAAGTATATAAATGTGTTAGAGTGTAATATATAACCACTCTTATAGCAATGCGGTAAAGAACGATACATATTGGAACTCTTAAGTTTCTTTTAAGAGTTCCAATCAGCAATATATGGTATTGTTCGGTATTAGTTGACTCGTCCCTGTCTGTTTAACCCATCGATATAAATAAACAACTGGATAGACTGCTTAACGCTGGGAAAATGAAGCCGTTGCCAGATGCAATTGGTGGGATAAAAAATACTGATTACCGAGGATTGAAAATAAAATTTTGGGTTGTACACTACAGAAATATCAATAGTAGACCTTAATTAGTAATAATGTGCAAAAAAAATATATACTCTAACACTTTACAAGGTTTTTCGCATTCCCATCCAACTATAAAAGTGAACTGTGATTGGTTAATCTTCCCACCAGCTTCGCAATCCCCGGCGCGTTTTTCTCTTTGCACTGACAATGGAGCAGTCTATCCAGTTGTTTATCTATATCGTTTTAAATTTCCACGTTTTGAAAACTAGCAATAAGAGCTGCTGCTACCGCATGTGTCTGCATACTCGCTGACATATTGCTTCTTATCTGTACGTTTTCAACACTCCGTATCTGATCTGGTTTATTTAAGACTCAAATTACCAGACATTAAAAGTAAAACTTCTTTGCATCACGAAAATAGCAAAAATTTGATTTGCATACAATTCCAAGTTATCGATGTTTTCCCTGTTTTCTTATCTGAGATTGTACAGAATCATCTAGAAAATACAGCATACTTCTCGTAATGGAAAATAAACTCTGATGACTGACGTAATACAATGTAATTGCTAGTGTAGTTAGCAATAAATTATAGATATGAATGAGAGATTGTTGATCAAATGTTAGCTTCCTGGAAAAAGATTGTCCGTGTTTTAAATTTATTATAATTCCTAATATGCTCTTTTTATTGTTCACTAAATTAAATTCGATATTAGAAATTAGGTTGGAGCGTGTTAGTTTACAATTTTATGGAGAAATATTCAGAATTTTTGATAGTGTATCAAATTCGAAACAGACTTTTCTCAAATTGGGTATAATTTGTAAAAATCGGAAAATGTTTAATTTTTTTTTTAAATGTTCTTTTATAATTTTTGCGTGATAAATTTTTACAACATAGGGTTTGGTATTCAACTAGGGGTATGGAGCATTGCACAACTTTCAATTACAGTAGGTTACTGATGTGGATTTGTGTCATTTAATGTTTTTATATTTTTATCATTCGCTTATAAAAAAAAATGGCCAGTTGGATGATATTTTTTTGCCATAATTCTTAAATGGGTCTTTTTTTCGTCCTTTTTTTTTTTTAAAACTTTGCTAAAATTGCGTTTTTAGAGATATAACTTTCGATAATTCTTATGTTATTCTTTCTTATAAGTGAAACTGAGGAGAGGGGAAAAAAACGTACGTTGATCAGCTATGTTCAAGCAAAGAGAACTCGGTATTGAAGGCATTCGTTCTACTTTTTTCACCATTAAAGCATTTTTACGGAAATTTCAGAGGTGGGGATGTTTAGAACACTTTAAAAGGCATTACCACAGCTATTTTGATCGAAATCGTTAGAGCCGTTTTTAAGCAATTATTGGAAAACATGATTTTTTCAATAGCAGCTATGCACATGAGCGATTTTGACGAAAACCTTAATGGTAGGTCCCATAAACACCACCAACCCTCACATCTAATTTGAGAATCGTAGGTCATTTCGTTCGGGAATTATGCTGACCACAGACACAGATTTTTTCTCGATCACTTTTTTGAAATCAGGATGTTTCAAAAAGTGAAGAAATGAAGGGGGAAAAAAAAAATCGATTTTTTTTTTTTTTCTACGACCGAATTCTATACTTTCATTATCCTATTCACAGTACCCCCCCCAAAAAAAAAATCAGAACGATGGCTATATCTTCGGTTCTAATTATCGTAGAATCTTACGGTTTACACCAAAATGTTTTGCTTATGATTTTGTATATATCAGATGCAATTTTTTTTCCTTAGGGGACTGTTTACTAAGTAAAAGCAACGCTAACTTCGAAAATTTCAATACGAACCCTTATTTTTTATCATTTCATTCGATTTAGAATACATCATTTACCTTATAAAATAAATTTCAATGCATTATGTTGAAAAACACGTCACTTATGCGAGAAAATGTTTCGACCATTTTTTGACCGATCTTCAGGGAGAATTTCCATAAAACGAAAGGTATTTTTAAGGTTCTACTTCACAACGTAAGAAACCGAACGGTCAATGCGGCGTTTCACGACGTTAAAAAATACAAATATTAGTCTAAAATTGCATTGAAACTACTTGGATTTATAATGTCATGTTTAAGATTGATACAAAAATAGCAAGTAAATGCAAAAGTAACAATTTATTTACAGCATTAAAGATGCGCATTCTTCACACGAAATAAATAAAATATCGAAAACTGCAATTGCAGAAATATTACGTATACTACTGATGATTAGAAAATTAAAAAAGATAAAATGTAGGTATTTAGAAATCAGTATTCAGCAAAGCGTGATTATTTTACAGAAACATTTCACTGTAAACACAAATGTAACTTGATCGTTGAAATTATTTATAAAATGAAAAAATCACATAATTCAGTAAAATTTTTAAAGGATAACTGATTGAAATTGCTTAATAAATGTTGTTTTAAGTAAATGTAATTTAAGAAAGTAAATTTTTTTAGAAAAAAGGACACTGTTGAAAACCACACAAAACATATGTTCCACGATTCCAAACACGTTAGACAGAGTAATATATATATATATATATATATATATATATATTGTAATTTCAAGAAATTCTGTTCCGATTCAACCCGCTGTTCCTATTCACCCCATTTTACGATAAGTGAACGTTGTACTATTTTCCAAACCTCTAGTTTACCTTGATAGTTTTCAAAAGTTATCTACTATACGGTCCCTTAAAGTGAGCGTTTTTTACATTTTCGCTAAAAAATCGAGAACTAAAAGTCAAAATGGAAAGAAAAAAATTGTGTGTGTGTGGGGGGGGGGGGGCTTAGACCATGGTAAATCTAATAAAAGCAAAACAATATATATGTTTCTATTAAAAAAATATTAATATTGTTTTATTAATTAATAATTAATTATTAAAAAAGAAATTTATGCAAAAGTTGATTGCTATTTATGTTTGGCCATTTACAAACTATCTTTCGAAAAAAAAAAAAAAATACTGAAATATATTAATTATTTAAGTATTTATGGCCAAAAAACCAACTTTTTTATTTAACATTAATTTATCATTTTTTTTTTATCATTTAAATTACAAACCGTTCATTAGAAAATTACGAATTTTTGTACTTCGACATTTTTTTGGATGCTGAATCCAAATATGGGATAATATTATGAGATTGATATTGAAGTTTTTCAAGTTTGGTTCTGTTTTAATATATAGATGACCCCTCATGAAAAAACTAACTTCATCCAATTATTAAAAACCTTCCACGATTTACAACGATATCTTTTGTTTGTTATTTCAACAATTAGAGCATAAGATATAGTCATCATTCTGATTTTTTTTGGGGGGGGGGTACTGTACAGCGTGTCCCCGTAAAACCTGGCCGACCTTTATTTTCGACACCGTTGGTCCTAGTTGCATAGTCCCAATTGAAGAAATGTTTTAAATCGTTAAAATATTTTAACTGAATAGTTTTTAAGTTAGCAAAGGGATTGGTATAAAAATTACGGATTGTAAATTTTCATACGGTCACCAGTTCCCAAACTCATATTTAGAAAAATGTTGACCATGAAAAAACATTTCAAATGAAAAAAAATTGAAATTTTTTCGACCAATAGCCACTGTGTTATTGGAGTTTAAAGTTTTAACGCTATTTGGGGGGCCCGTACAAAAATTGAAATGAAAAAATATCATCTTATCGGAATAAGAGCGAGCTTCTAGACTAAGTTTGATTACGGCAAACAAGTTGTTGTTCATAGCCTAAAACATTATAATTTTTGACTAGAAACTGCTTTGAAAAAAAAAAAAAAAAAAAAAAATACAAATTTTACAACACATTATAAACAGCAAACAAACTTTTAAACAATTTTTATTAAATAATAACATTATCAGAAATCAGCGCTTTTTGTTAAACATAAACAAAAATAAAAGATAATAGAAACGAACAAAGTGAAAAGGATAAATAACTTTTTTCTTAATTACATAATGCTCGAAATGTTTTCCTTCGACTAAAATACCTATGCGCACACGTGATTCAAATTCATCTTCAAAAATTTTCAGCATTACAGACGTAATATACCTGGCAGCGGATAAAGTTCGATTCGGCAAATCTAATAGACTCGTCGATTTTTTTCATAGACCTTGCTTTTCCAAAATCTCCAAAGAAAGAAATCTAAAGGACTTAGATCTGAAGATCTAGGAAGCCATTCTCCCGGACCTCCATAGCCTATAATGTTGTCTTGAAACATGTTGCGTTGTATTGTTCGGCAGGAAGCTGCTTGTGGGGTGGAGCATCATCCTGTTGAAACCACATCTTTATAAGGTCTGAAGATCTGCTAACACGACATGGTCATCCAGAAAGTCAGATAATAGTCCCTGTAACAGGTTCGCATACTTTTTACCTGTTAATGTATCAGCAAAAACGAAAGGTCCTACTAACGTTTCCTTCCATATGCCACATCAAACATTAACGGACCATCGCAGTTGACGCTTGTTTGGACGGATTACATGGGGATTTTGTAGGGACCAAAAGTGTGTGTTTTGAATATTTACTACCCCAGTTCTTGAAAACGTGCACTCATCAAAAAATAGAATATTATTCACAAATAATGAATCCGATTCTAGCTTGTTCATGAGGAAATTTCAGAAATCAAATCGTCTATTTTCATCCCCGGGCAAAAACTCTTGCACCAATCGCGGGCGATAAGGATGTGCACTGTGTCGATTTAAGACTCTCCACACATGGGTTATTGAGTATCCACATGCTTCACTAATGTCCTTGACACTGAATAAGGGAAAGCAACAGCATAGCCCAAAATACACTCTGGAATTTTCGGATCGCGGACGTCTTCCTATGCTACCCGTTTCTCGCAAACGCTTTACAACATTTAAAAATTTGGAAATTTTTAGAAATTTACCATTGGAAATTAAGCATTTGAAAATTTAATTGCATATTGTCTTGCAGCCTCTCGCCCATTTCGATTATATAGTAATATTAGAGAATAATTTTCCAAACGCAATTGCTCTTTCCCTGTATATCATTTTGTGTACATGCCCTTAAAATATGTTAATGACCACGTTTGTAAAAGTGGTATAATTTACTAAATTCCATTTTTCGTATCTCCATGAATATTGGTCGTACAAATTTCGATTCTTTTTTGTTTGAAATGTTTTTTCATGGGCAACATTTTCCTAAATATGAATTGAGGGAACTAGGGACCATATAAAAATTTACAATCCGTAATTTTTATACCAACCCTTTTCCGAACTTAAAAACTATTCAGTAAAAATATTTTAACGATTTAAAACATTTCTTCAATTGGAACTATGCACCTAGGACCAACGGTGTCGAAAATAAAGGTCGGCCAGGCTATATGGGGACACGCTGTATACACAAGGGTAATTGAAAGAAAAAATTATTAATATTTTGGTGGATATACTGCTAATAATGAAAAGTTCAAATGAATGTAAAAAATAATTAATTTTACCAAATTAGTACAAAATTTACTTACATTCACCAGCTTTCTCACACTTGTACATTCCCGATTCGGAGAAGTCTTTCGTATTCAATCTCTGTAAAGGGATTTCTTCAGTCATCAGTTCTTCTGTCTCCCCGAAAGACAGAGAAAATCCGATGTCCCCACTCTTCATCTCGAACTCCCACTCGATCACGGATCCTGCTTCTTTGACATCGACGGGTATTCGGACGGAAGAAGATCTTGCCACCTCAACTTTCTTCACTCCGGGACAGTTCGCCAGCGGATTTCTGCTCTTGTGGATGTAGTAACTCTCGTCCACCTTACCACCCTGGTTTAACTGTGGGGGAGAAGATTGAGAAATTACTATTTCGTGACATTGAATACCACACGTAGAAAAGGTTTTGACTTTTTTCCACAAATTATAGGGCTTGATTTAAGGTATTGTTGCGTGGACTTGTTCGAAAGATTTGAAGCCAAAGCAGATCAAAACTTGCAGAAATTTATTCCAATATCACTCTTCACAGATTCCTTTACAACTCCAGAACTTCTCGTTCTAGTAGACAGAATACAGCTCTTTTCACAACAATAGAGCACAAAACAGCAGTTAAAAACATGACAGCACAACTGCTCAAATCGCTACAAAAGACAATGCAATACAGTTCGCTTTTGGAACTCTCTGAACGCTCACTGAGACTCAGTAATTCCAGTCAACTAATGGACTCAGCTAACAACTAACTTCCCCGCTCTCTTGGTCAGCCTTATATAGGACAGGTGAATCTTCGTGAATCTTCTAGAGGTAGATATTTGGAGAACTTTCCAGATCGTAGTCGAAAAGTCCTATACATGTATATGGGGACCGAAAATGTCGCCAAGTTTGGCGACATTTTGCAATTTCTTGCCAAATTTGGAGACAAAAATTAGTCGCCAAAACCGTCTCCAACTTGGCTCTATCTCACCAATTTGGCGAGATTGCCATTACCATAATGTTAAATGCCCTGCTCCTTCTAAAACTCGCTTCCCAGCGTTACCTCTGTAAAACTCGTTATCAAGCATCAAGAGACTCTTCGCAGGTAAACAAACTATTGCATTCCCTTATGCGAAATGTACAGAAATTTATCTATTTACAAAATTAACACTACAAAATATTTACAAATATACAAAAATTCGTAACAGTATACATATACGTTGGGAATCGCCAAAATTGACCCATACAGGCATTTTTGTTTTTTCATTTTAAAATGTTCTCCAATTCAATATCTTTAAAATGATACCAATAACTTTCTTATAGTTAAAATACTTTTTTAATTACATGCAATTTCGTAAAGGTCGACGTCTAGAACATATTTGAAAAAAGAAATTGTCGAAAACTTTGAACTCAATTTCTGGAGAACTGCTTTTCATTGTTGAGTGAATGTACTCCAACGGTGATATCTTAAGAGTTAATTAACTGATTTTTAAAATTTAAACTATATAATTTAGATAACAATTCAGATCACGGGCCCTAGCTGTTTACAAAAATTTTGGTAAAAAATAGATTTTTATATGTATTTTAGAATATTTTTATTTTTGGAAATTTTTTATTTTTTCTAGTACTTTTCATGTTAAAAATGTTAAAATTTAAAAAATATTTAAGTTATACATTATAATTTGCTTGAACTCGGGTATCAATACCTTGTCTTTAATTTCCAGTAAAAAATTTGTTTCAAAATTAATTAGGTATTATTTTATCATCGTTGAAATGAAGCCTTAATTAGTAAATTAAAATTCAATTAATTAAATAGATATTTTATTTTTTTACTTTTTGTTACTGCAAATACATTACATTTTTTTCTCTTGTAATTCTCACAAAAATTTGACACACTGGCATAAGAATTAAAAAAAAAAAAATTGTCCAACGTATATGTATACCTTAACTAAGACAGGGTTATCCAAAAGTAAAAGATAATTGGGAAACTCGGTGATGAATTATAGTAAGGCTTTTACAGAAAACCACATGAAATCGAGTATTTTCTGTACAAAAGATTGTTTTTTATTATCTTTTTTTAACTTGTGCCACTTACCTAGGTTGTAGATTGCCCAATCCATGCCGAACTCGAGCTTCGTTCCAAAATACACGATTTTTAAAAGAATTAAACATGCTAAAAACATCGCCAAACATATTTTTTACCCCTCCGTCCTTTCTTATAATGCTATATTTCAATTTCGAAACTGTACATCAGCATTTCAAAACTTCCAGTACATTTTACCTAGAACTGGGGGAGATTGACCAAGGTCCGTAACAACAGCCAGTCGACAGTAGTCCACATCGGGATTGGGCCAGTATCCAGCCGATATTTGTACTACTAGGGTAAAAGTATAAATTACCAATTGACTTCATTGCTTGATTTACTACTTAAAATACTCCTGAAAATTTCCCAAGATGCACTATGTTAAAAAATTAACAATAATGTATTTTATTGAAAAATGACAAAAAAAAAAAAAAAATATTACAGTGAATTTTTTTTCAAATGAAATTTTCAACTTTAATGCAACGTATATTTTTCATGCATCATGCATACCCACGAAGTATTTTTTGTGTATTTATGGCAATAATTTTGTTTGTTCTTGGGTTCAAATTATTAGTCTAAAAATATAAATGAGTGGTTATATTATTTTGAGATCTGAACTATATATTTAAATAGTTTCTGAGTCAATAGATCAATGGATTTATAAAAGTGTCGCTTGTGATATAAATACTATAGATTTTAGTGGAGTGTCCCGTCAACTTGATTTAAAGAGTATGATTTACACAGGAAATACATCGATAATTGAAATGTGCACTATGAACAATGCTGAATTCAATTTTAATCTTTTGGCGCATGTTTAATTACATTCAAATCAATTATATTCAAGTTTTTGGTCTTAAATGATTTTTTGAAGGATAGTTTGTATCTTGTATAACAGCTTACATTCAACAACAGATATTTTAAAAACTTAAAAAAAAAAAAAAAAAAAAAAAAAAAAAAACCTCTTTTGGTTAAAGAGTTAAATTTCATCGAAATGATTCATTGATAAGATATCCCCAGTAGCACAAATACTCTGGCCAATATCGTTTGACATTGGCCAATCCCGTTGTGGACCGTGATAGACTAGCCATTGTCAAGGGTCTTGGCCACTCTCTCTTAATGCTGGATTTAAAATAACCCCTGTACTATGAATGATGCTCGAGTTTCTGCAAGGAGTGACCAATATTCCCAGAACCCTTATTTTCGACATTGGCCATTGCCGCTGTGCTACCTGGAATGTGATAGCACTATTGCAAAAATTGAAACTTTCCATACTGAATATAGGTGACTTTTTCATCATGCCTGCATAAATAGTGTTTCTAAGTTTTTACAGGCATTGGAATAACTAAAAGAGATTGCATCTGTGGGGTACTACGTGTCAGTCTGAATGACCGCTTGTGTGGTTATTTTGAAAAGGTTTGCATTAAATAGTGACGTATTATTTTAAAATTCTATTGTAATTTATTTTATCTTATTTTATTTATTAACAGCGATTATACAGGTTAGAAAAAGGTGGCAACACAAAGCAATCCAGAAATTTCGAGATGTTTCTTTTTCGACGAATTGGCCGGAAATTTCGGGAATGTTCTCTCGCGCCAAGTATAAATAAGACTGGTGAACGGGAAAGTTTTCAGATTGATTTCGGACTTCGATGAAAGCTGATCGCTTTGTTTACTGGAGAGGGCTTGTATAATCGCTGTATTTCGAAGTTGTTTTCATTGAAGCTTGTGCTGAAGCTTGAGATTGATTACGCTGTTGTCTTTGAAAAAATTTTGTGCCTGTGAAGAGTGAATAAATAGAAGTTTTCATCTTAAAAACTGTGCCATCATTGCCTCAGTGGAAAAATTCATAACAATATTGTTATGCTTAGTTATTATTTCTTTAATATTATACGAATTTATATGCTAAAGGAAGTATTTGGAAAGAGCTAAAATAAGGTTTCTATGTAATCTCTTACGAAGGTTTTGCACAGAGGATTTCCATCCGGATCAGTTCTTGCACCACCCAGAAATTCCGGAAGTTGTTCGGCGTCAATGACTTTCAAGAGTTCATCCTTCCAACCGTCTAAAAAGCAAATGAGCAAATTGAACGGAATACAACACAAGAAAATAATATAGTTTCTGTTTGCGTTTCATTTATACAAATGTAAATTTCTTTTAAAGTATGTGTGCAGTGGACATGACGTCATGATGAACAGACACTATGCGACGTCGTAATAACTATAACTTCTACTACGGTGCGGTTGGATTAATACTACTTCCAATTCGAACAATCCACCTTTTTTACTTGCTTCTTTTTTGGTAGCTTGCTAATGAAACCTCGCTGTTGTACTGTTTACAATAACGTAAAATGCCTGTGAAGTTTTTCCTTAAATAATAGACTTCATTAAGTAACGTGCAACACGTGTTGCTTATTTAATATTTATAATTACATACACTAACTAGCCTCTCGACAGTATGTTATCACAAATTTATAAAAATGTATCATTCATTCTGTGGTTGAAAGGGTATTATTGGAGGAAATCATTAATTGTAGATTTTTCATGTTGTGGCTTCATTTGATTTCACAACCTTTACCTCCCAGTTAATTCGCTTTCAAGTTATCAGACGAAACCAAAGAACTTAAAACTATAAGAAGGCAAGCTTCGCCGATACGTAAGTGCTGCCATCTCGCGGATTTCCCAAGTTGAGAGCACAAAACTTTCGCCAAATTGCTCCGATTTCCAGACATGCGCAGAGCTGTATTCTTACTTTGGCGATCGTGCTTTTTAAACAAACAAATAAGAACATCAGATTTATTTCGTCGAATTCGTGGGAGATTTAAATAGCAGAACAAAAATGGAGGATTCTACTTTGCAAAGTAACATATTATTTATTCCAGTTTGCTCAAATTGTTCGCTTTTTGCACAATAAATTTCGGTAATGTTCTAAAGATTATAAAATTTTCGTTAGAGAATTTTAACAGGATATTTTTTGCAGTGTAATAAAACTTGATGGTTAGTGTTCTTAATCGTTTGTTTTTATTTTTTCGTCTAATTCAGCAGGCTAGTTTTTATGTTAAATATAGTTGTGTTTTTCATGAACTTTTCTTTTTTTATTACTTTGACATCGCTTGAAAGAATGTATATCACTTATTAGTTGTATAAATGCAAGCAATTATTATGTGTTTATTATGATTTTTTGAAATTTGACGCCAATCTCAATTACCATTGCGGTTTTTTATTTGATGAATTAATAAAACTAAATGATTATCGTCAACTGTTAGTAAATTCTTCTAAACTAGTACATGCTAAATGATATTGGTTTTTGTAGTTGCAAGTCATTTTAAATTCTTGCACTCAATAACTAGATATTTTTTAGTTTCCCAATGTACTGCTTCGAAGAATGCATGAAAACTTTATCGAAATCATTTTCTTCTAGAATGTGTTTCAATAATTTTGTAATTAGTAATTTTGTTATTTCTTGATGTTCATATTTCTTACGAAAACTTACTAAAAGTTCACCAATATTGGAATATGCTGTACAAAACCCAAATCTAATATTAGGATTCGTATTTCATTACAGTATGGAACTTTTGCTATAGTGGTTCAATATAATATTAATATTGTTTTAAAAAGTATTCAATTATTTTAGTTAAAAATATAAATTAACATAAATGGTTGGGTGTGTAATTTTTTTAAGTCAAAGTTTAATGAGCTAGGCAGATTTGTTCTTTTTTTGGATAAAAGATTTCTGGGAAACCATAAAATGTAATCGCCAAGTGAAACCAAAAAGAACGATAAAAGGGCCAATGTAGAAACCCTGCAATGACATCATGTGCTCTCAACTATTTTACATTATCTCTATGGAAGCTTGCCATCTTTAACCCGAAGGGTTATTATAATATCTTTGACGAAACGGTCGTTTCGCCGCCAACCTTAAAAAAGGCAGAAACGACAGTAAGTATCTATTTTCTGCATAACTTCCAGCGAAAAAGCCGAAATTGACTATTTTCTAGCGCGCTTACGAAACTTCACATAATTATACAAAAAATACCATAGATTCGTCTCGGTGATATCTTTCAAAGAAAAAAAAAAAATTGAGTACCTAGGACAAAAGACAACGAAGAAAAAAAATATTGAAAATTCCAAAACGAAATAAAAAAACGAGTTCTAGCCCGATTTTGATGTAAAAATTTAGACAAACGTACAGCCCTAACTAATCTACAGATCTTCAAACGGATTGAATTATAGGATGCGGAATATTTCAACTTAAAATCCTACGCTGGTTTGAACTTCATTAAATAATTCTTTCTATTTTTAATTAATTTAAAACCACTTTTTTTCATTTCATAATTTGGCGACAGATAAAGGCGATCAGCTTGTAATTGAGGTTCAGATATATATGCCAAAAGTGGCCAAACAGGTTTGCTATCATTTGGAAGTTAGTTTTTCCGACATGTTAGGCTTAAGTGAGTTTTAACGTAATGTTAAAGTATAGGAGAACGAATTGGACTATAATTATATGGCTTATAACATCTTTAAAATTTAAATAATTTAATTTTTGAAGAGACAGAATTAAAGAGAAATATTTGTTCTTTAAGTTGCATGTGTTATTTGAACTGTATGACAATTTAGAGAGAGTTAACTTTCAAAAACATTTTAATTTCGGGAAATCTCCATTGAAAAATGAAAACAATCACATTTTGTTGCAAGATACTATGGGCAAAGTATAAATGTGGAGGTTATACGAGCTGACGTCACAGTCAACTCATTACAGAGGACTAAATGAACCACGCATTGCGATTGGCTAATGGAATTTGCAAAAATGTCATTCTTTTTTAAAGATGTGTTGATTTTTACTTTCCGTTGTAAAATGAAATTGTAGAATCATATATCATCAAAATTGTAATTTCATAGTGAATTTTAAAATTGTTGTTAAGAAAATATTTTAAATTTTGTCAAATATCAATGGGTTATTATGTGAACCAAAATAATGCTTGGTATAATAAAAATAATTTATACTGCAATATTTATTAGACTGTAAAAAACTTGTAATATTTATTTGTAACAATTTATTAGTATAAACTTTCAATGGGATGCACGCTCTGGCCTTGTAAGTTAAAGGTGCCGGATTTGATTCCTGTGTTAGGTGTGGATGTTCGTTGTGATTCGGAATCCACGTTAAGCTGTGGGTCCCGGACTGATTAGTCGTTATTATGCACCAAAATAGGTCGTTGTGCTTACAAACTAACCAATCGAGCTGAAACTTGGCAGACAGGATCTTTGTCAATGGCAACGTATTTCTTTAAGTTTTGGGAGTTGAGTTGCCATACACAAGTTTCTAGTACTCGTTCGTGGTAGATTTTGATGGTTACTGCCGTCCGCATTCAACCAATTTGCCAATTTTCAAGTAGATTTTGGCATGCAAGATATCATTGAACTCAACTTGAAGAATTATGAATATTCATGGTACCAGGTGTACCATAGGTGGTACTACTTCTGGTTTATCAATTTTGAAGATAAATATGACATGTTGGGTGTCGTTAGACTTGTCTTGAAAAATTATGAATGTTTAAGGTACCAGGTATAGCATAGGTAGTACCACTTTCGGTTTATCATTTTCCAAGATAAATATGGCATGTTGGACTTTTGTTTTGATGAATTATGAATGTTTAAAGTACCAGGTATGCTATTGGTACCACTTTCGGTTTATCAATTTTAAAGATAATTATTGCATGTAAGGTATCGTATTATGAATATCCCTGGTACCAGGTTTACCATAGGGGATAAATAGAAAAACGATGAAACGGACAAATTCAAAAAAGAGAAGTCGTCAGTGTTTAAAAAAAATTTATGATATCCCCCAAAAAAAACACTTTTGAAAAGTAGAAGAACCACCAACCTCAAAAACACAAAAAACTTTCTTACAATAAAAAAATCATAAACATGATGAAAATTTTCAGACACAAACACAGTGATATAAAAAAATGGCCAACCTCTGATTAGAACTCTCGGTTGTGACTCGCTTACGAATGTGTGCTTACTTAATTTATTTTTAACATTTAAGTTCCGCTCCCATAAAAATTTACGCTGCTTGAGGTTGGCGCCAGTCTTTATTACTAACCTTTAAAACCCCCCACACATAAAAACTTTCCAAAATGTATGTATCAACCAAACAAAAGCTTACCAGAAACACTTTAGTTTCCTACTTAAAAAATTCTTAATAACGATTCAAATGCAAGCGTTTGAGCACAGTTTCTCTATACTATTTTGAAAATTACACGAGAATGAATATTTACACCACTTTGTATTTCCTACCCATCCAAATGAAATCATAAACTCAAATATTCGTGCAAACATCCATAAATTAGTTTAAACGCAAGCATTGTTAATATTCCTATGACGGGCGCCAACCTCAAGCAGCGTAAATTTTTATGGGAGCGGAACTTAAATGTTAAAAATAAATTAAGTAAGCATACATTCGTAAGCGAGTCACAACCGAGAGTTCTAATCAGAGGTTGGCCATTTTTTTATATCACTGTGTTTGTGGCTGAAAATTTTCATCATGTTTATGATTTTTTTATTGTAAGAAAGTTTTTTGTGTTTTTGAGGTTGGTGGTTCTTCTACTTTTCAAAAGTGTTTTTTTGGTTTTTTTTTCTTTTTCTAAGACCATTGTGTACCTATCCTTCAATTTTCATTTCGAAAGTCTTTATTCACGAATATGTCATATTTTTTCAAAAATATCTTTTTAATAGTATATATTCGGTTTTCAAATAGATTATTATTTAGATAGTAAAATATGCTCTTATAGTGTTATTAGTTTAAATAATTAGTTGAGCAGTAAGGAAAATAAACAGTGCATTGAAATATTTCTTATAAATTTTATTCATTGAATGCAGTATTATCAACTCCTAAGTGAAATATATGAAATATTTGCTAATCATTGAAAAAACTGCATTTTATGGAACAAAATTTAATTACACATCGATACAAAAACATCAGATATGCTATCATAGAAAGAATAATCTTATGTAAAAATAAAATAAATATATATAATGGACAATTCCCGCATTTTTATTTTATTTTTTTATTTAATTCTAGATGTTTTAAAAAGGCTATAAACACAAAAATTTCTGCTCAATGTGCTTTTTTTTAAAAAAAAAAAAAATTGCAATAAAAGTTTCTCTGTTAGATTTTGGAGAGAAAATTGAGTGTGACGTCACTTAATCTCAAACAACTTGGCTTGAGAAGCAGCAGCGGAAACCAGTTTGGCAAGTTTCTCGCAAATCGCGCCCACCTGTACGTGATATGGCAATGGTCTACCAAACCAACGGCTACTATTTTGCAGAAACCTTACGATAACCATAAAACGGAAGGAAATTTTGACGTTACAGCTATAGTTGAGTGTTTTGATCGGACTGGTTTTGGCTCGGTTTTTGGGAATTTTCTTTTCTTAATATTTAAATAGCTTACTTTTTTAAAGAACTTCTGTTTGAATATTTGGAATCAGAAAAAAATTCTTCATAAATATAAACTAATTTCACTCGTTTTAAAAAAATGCGGGAATTCTCAATTGTTTTCAAATCCGTAAATTTCGAAATGTATCATTGTCCAACTTGAGTGAAAAATATAACTGTATAAGGAAAGTTATCTATGTATGAATATTTCGGCGCTGAGCTAAAGACTAACGTGTTAGAATCCATAAGAAAGTATATCTAATGCAACTTACCTGAGCCAAAGACATGGATTTTCGCCATTGTTTCTATACTCAAGATGCTTTTTGCAACGCTGTACGTGAAAGTGAAGTAAGAAGGAGCTAAAATAATAAAAAAAATAACAATTTGTGCTTATTGTTAACATTTTTCTTAATATTCTATACTCAAGATGCTTTTTGCAACGCTGTACGCGAAAGTGAAGTAAGAAGGAGTTAAAATAAAAAACAATTTGCGCTTATTGTTAACATTTTCCTTAATATTCTATACTCAAGATGCTTTTTGCAACGCTGTACGTGAAAGTGAAGTAAGAAGGAGCTAAAATAATAAAAAAAATAACAATTTGTGCTTATTGTTAACATTTTTCTTAATATTCTATACTCAAGATGCTTTTTGCAACGCTGTACGCGAAAGTGAAGTAAGAAGGAGTTAAAATAAAAAACAATTTGCGCTTATTGTTAACATTTTCCTTAATATTCTATACTCAAGATGCTTTTTGCAACGCTGTACGTGAAAGTGAAGTAAGAAGGAGCTAAAATAATAAAAAAAATAACAATTTGTGCTTATTGTTAACATTTTTCTTAATATTCTATACTCAAGATGCTTTTTGCAACGCTGTACGCGAAAGTGAAGTAAGAAGGAGTTAAAATAAAAAACAATTTGCGCTTATTGTTAACATTTTCCTTAATATTCTATACTCAAGATGCTTTTTGCAACGCTGTACGCGAAAGTGAAGTAAGAAGGAGATAAAAAAAAAAAAAAAATTTAAAAAAAAATAAAAAAAATAATAAAAAAAAAAAAAAATGTGTGCTTATTGTTAACATTTTCCTTAATATTTTATACTCAAGATGTTTTTTGCAACGCTGTACGCGAAAGTGAAGTAAGAAGGAGATAAAAAAAAAAAAAAAAAAAAAAAAAAACAATTTGTGCTTATTGTTAACATTTTCCTTAATATTGTATACTCAAGATGCTTTTTGCAACGCTGTACGCGAAATTGAAGTAAGAAAGAGCTAAAATAAAAAACAATTTGCGCTTATTGTTAACATTTTCAATATTCAATGTAATTTGACAGTTAGTTCTACTTAAACACTTTTATGTAACAGAGTGTCTGTATGTTTGGATGTAACTCACCATTGATAAAAAATACGGCTTTCAAACGCTCAGGGAAATTATCTTGTTGAACTTTTCCAAGACGTACGAAAGTTTGAATTCCTGTAGTGAGAAAACGAAATTATGTCTTTATATTGATGTATAATATGGAGCAAAAGAATTTCAATAAAATGAATAGGCAATTTAAAAAACATTGTTGAAACGAAAATTCTTGTTTTCTTTATTACTGGTTTCATGTACACTACGGGAAAAAAGTAGGACAGTCATATTTTGTAATTTATGCTTTGTATTTCGATCCTCCTGATCTAAATTTCTTTTTTTATGTAGTTTGGCTATTTTTTCTTTTTTATAAATGAGTAACGATTTTTGGTGTGTGAAAAAAGTAGAAGGACACGTGCTAAAATAATTTGTTTTGGAATATTGTAAACCTCAAAGGTAGGTGTTTCATTCTTTTTAACTGTTTTTGTTAAGAAAAACATACTATTTTATTGAAAATCCGTCCTGTTCATCTTTTTAGAATGCCTAAAGGAAAACCTTTAAGTGAGTTTGAAAAGGGCCAAATTTATACCTACAAAAACGATGGCAAAGGTGTGTGAGAGATTGCACGCCAGCTACATATTAGTCCAAATACTGTTTCAAACTATATAAGAAATCTTAGTAGTCAGGGAATCAAAAAGAAGACTGGCAGACCTAAAAAACTGACGCAACGCGATCAAAGAAAAATCATTCGGGTACTAAAAAAAAAACAAAAACGGATGGAAGTATTGCCAAAGTTCAAAATAATGCAGGCATCACACATGTTTCAAGAAGAACTGTCTACAACTACATAATAAGGTCCGAAAATTTCGTATTCCGAAAAAGGAAGCACCATCCCAAATGGAATGAAAGGCACATTGAACACCGACTGCACTGGGCTAAAAACCACATGTCCTGGACGTCAGAATGGACCTCCGTTATATTTTCTGATGAGAAAAGATTTAATTTAGAAGGTCCAGATGGCTACAAATACTATTGGCACTGCCTCGGTACTGAAGAAAAGACTTATTCTACCCGACAGATGTGAGGAGGGAGTTTATTGGTTTGGTTGGCAGTCGGGTACGGAGGAAGATCAAGCCTATTGTTCCTGAGTGGCAGGCAGAAACACACAGATTACATCCAAGTCTTGAATTCAGATCTCCTTCCCTACGGCGTTGATCTAGGCGGAAATGACTGGATTTTTCAGCAGGACGAAGCATCAATTCACACAGCTAATGGGTTTAAAATTGGTTTGCAGCAAATAATGTTCGGGTTTTGTCATGGCCTGCTAAAAGCTCGGACCTCAACATTGTAGAGAACATATGGGCAATGATTGTTCGTCGCGTTTACGCGGAAGGCAAGCAGTTTGAATTTCTAGTTGAGCTTCGGAGAACTTTGAATTATGTATGGGACAATTTCTGCCAAACAGAAATTCAAACTTTATATGACTCGATGCCAAATCGAATTTTTGAAGTAATCAAAGCCAATGGTGGAAGAATTCCCTATTAATAAGACTTTTATTTGCATTATTTAGAAGTGTCCTTCTACTTTTTTCACAGAGTATGATGAAGTCAAAACTGATTTATTGCTGTACTTGACCTGTATTTTTTTTTTTTTTTTTTTTTCAATTTTCAGATACAGTTATCTGTTTGTAATTAGTAATTTAAAGTGTTACTCATTAAATTGTTATGGAAAAAAATCAGTGTTTTTTATTTATAAAAAAAAATCAGGTGTCCTTCTACTTTTTTCACGCAGTGTAAAAGTTACTCATTTAAATAACGAATACATACTGTAAAAAAAGGAAATAAGTTTTAAAAGATTGATAAATGCAAATTTTGGATTACATGTTTACTCTTGAAGTAATCCAGGAAAAAATGTTGTCTCATTAAATAAAATTATGAATGTCCAAAAAACTCTAATAATATATTCTCACTACCTTTTGTACTCACCATGTCTATCAACTGAATTTCCAAATGTTTGGCCATCTTCATTTAATATAACTACAAATTTAGTTGGCTTTCGATTCGACTGTTAAAAAGATAATAAAATTTTAATAAAAATAAAAATTACATTTTTTTCTAACAAATCATACAAAATAAAATGACTGACTAAATTAAACATATATTTTTTTAAATATTTGGAAAAAATAATATTAAATGATTTAATAATGGTTTCTAACTAAATGCTAACTTTGTACAATGTTCAAACTCATTCGAATTTAATAATAACATGAAAACATCGTTAATTATATTTAGAGATAACTACTTTTAGCTAGGTTACAAAAATAATCTCCTATAGGTCCACCAGTTTCAGAAGTAAAGGAAATTTACAAACTGTTTTGGTGACATATCTGAGTAGGATCATATTTACATCATTCGATATGAGAATTTATTGGAAAATTTACTAACTTTTTTTTTTCATTACTCCGCAAGTCTTTCGCATATCTGGTTGGTTTGTGAGCTCAACGGACTACACTTTCACACAATGACGGAAAATCATGCCGGGACCTACAGCTTAGCTTGGATTCCAAACCACAAAGGACATCCATGCCTAACCTGAGATTCGAACCCGGTGCCTTTGGCATGCGAAGTCAGAACACTAATCACACAGTCATCATATAAGTTTTCTCATATCTGCAAACTCATTAAAAAAAAAAAAAAAAAACTTTTCCGAATATATTTTAGAAAGTGCACACTACAAGTGTCATTATGGGAAACCATATTGATGCCTTCAAGAGGTTTTGAGGGAAAGATGAAAAAAGTTTCCAATATTAGTTGAGGTTTTAAAGTTTTATGATTTTAAAGGATTATAATTACGCATAAAAGTTTACGATGTTTATTAAGAATTTATAGCAAAAACTTTGTTTTTATGAGTAGTTTATCATCACATAGTCGTTTTTTTTTTTTTTTTTTTTTTTTTTTTTTTTTTTTTTTTTTTGTAAATTGATTATCTTGTTTCAATTTAAGCCACGAAGTATCGTTTAGTTAATATCAAAAGAATTATTACAAAAATTAACATATGAGGATAATTTAGTATAGAAACTAATATTTCATACCTTTTTACTTTCTTGTTCTAACGAGTTTTCATGGGCTGCAAAGATTTGTAGAACAGTTTTTTCGATATCGGCATATTTAGCTGCCATATGTATACCTAGACAAAATAGAAATATATTGTCAGGTATGGAAAAGTATTGATAACAGTTTTAGTATACAGGTTGGGACAACATTTTTTTTTACGGGATTTATTTCTTTAGGTATTCGAGATAGGGAAAAAGTAAAAAGTGTAAAAACTCTCAAAATAAAGTAAATGTAGTCAATTCTCTATAACTCGAAGTCTCATAAGTCGAATATTCGTTTATCCCGAAGTTTTCATTAGGTCCCAAGAATATGCCTTGAATAGAAAATTACTTCCTAGTGACTTCCGATAGCTCACTTCTGATAACTCGAAGTATTTGGCCAGTAACTTGAACTTCGAGTTATCACGAGCTAACTGTATTACGACTTCTACTACTACTACTACTACTACTACTACTACTACTACTACTACTACTTACTACTACTTACTACTACTACTTACTACTACTTACTACTACTACTTACTACTACTACTACTACTACTACTACTACTACTACTACTACTACTACTACTACTACTACTACTACTACTACTACTACAACTACTACTACTACTACTACTACTACTACAACTACTACTACTACTACTACTACTACTACTACTACTACTACTACTACTACTACTTCTACTACTACTACTACTACTACTACAACTACTACTACTTACTACTACTACTACTACTACTATTACTACTACTACTACTACTACTACTACTATTACTACTACTACTACTACTATTACTACTACTACTACTACTACTATTACTACTACTACTACTACTACTATTACTACTACTACTACTACTTATTACTACTACTACTACTACTACTACTACTACTACTTACTACTACTACTTACTACTATACTACTTACTACTACTACTACTACTTACTACTACTACTACTACTACTACTACTACTTACTACTACTACTACTACTACTACTACTACTACTACTACTACTACTACTACTATTACGAATAATATTAATTATATTAATAATAATAAAATATAATATTTTAGAATTTTAGTTTTATTACGGTACCTGTGGGGAAAGCCGTTATATGCAAATGCTTTCCTGAGGTTAAATCACATTATGAACGCATCTTCTATCTTTAAAATTAAGCGAATTAAGTGAAGAAGTTGAATTAATTATACGATTTTTTAAAGAAAGATATCTTGGTATCGATTCGGGGTAGAGGAGGGATTATGTTCCCTCTCCACAATTTTTGTACTTTTAATGATTTCCGTATTAATAGTAAAAAAAAAAAAAAAAATCATATCTTTCAGAAATTGACATTCTTCAAACATGTTTGGCACCTTCATCAAGGGAAAGAAACAATGTTTCTTACATAATGACAAACCTGCATAGAAATACAAATTCTGGGTGGTTATAACTTACTAAAGTTACATTTTGACCCATTAGAAAAATTTAACTTAAAGTTTTCATTGATTTTCTTTCTAGGTCCTACATAATTTTGTACCTGTACCTCCTTTTGCACACGATGGTAGTTTATTTTACTATATTGACAAAATTTACCCATATTGTTGATAAAATAATATAATTGCTATACATTTATATTGATCTCAATACAGCATACAAAGGAGTTATATTTTCTAAAAAAAATTATTGATAATCTACTAGGGAAGAAAGCATTTTCTTGTAATGCAAAAATACTACAATTCCAATTTAGAGAGACAAATAGTTACCTTTTAAATCATATTTTCCAGAAGGAATATAGAATACTGGACAACCTTCTTTATCAGAGCCAATATGAAAGTTTGCAAAGTACTTTCTTAAAAACTGCAGATGAAAAATAGATTGCAATTAAAAAATTAGCGTTTGGAATAAATTTCAACTGAAGTAGAACCACCATAAAAATCTACAACAATAATGACGTAACATAATTATTTGCAGTTTTTCATGGTTGTCGGAAATAAGCAAACATGTAAACTTATTTTTATTTTAATCTTGCCCAAGTAAGGCGTGTGACGTCACTTTTATTATTAATATAAATGTGTGCAATTTCAGTTTTTAGTTTAGTTTAGTTTATGTGGCAATAATGCTTCCCTTTCTGTCGTTCTTTTAATTTTTTATAGAATAAGCCATTTTTTGTTGCGTTTGTATGAGGTTGAAAGTTTTGTAATATTTAATGTGAATGTTGATAGTTTAGTTGTTAATAGTTTTTCTTTAATTAAGTTTGATCTTTATCTTAACATAACAGGACTACGACACAGAAGTAGTGAAAATTAGTCGGCATTTAGGACAATGATGTTTAGTTTTGCTATACCATAATATAAAAATATCCATTCACAAAATTCTTAATTTTATCTTGCCACATTAAATACACTTAACTGTCAAACTACTATACATACCTCTGTCGGTTTATAGTCTCTAATGATATGGTCATTTTGTTTTCTCCATTGCAAGCACTATGTAATACAAAAAAAATTGCTTAAACATACAGAGTATTTTGTCAGTCTAATAACATTAGCATCAAAGCTAAGTTCAGACATATAAAATCATTTTTATTACTAATTACGTTCCATTATTTTTCATTAATAAGAAAGTATACTTAAAGTAAACTGAAAGAGTATCGATCATAAATTTTTTTTTAAGAGAAATTAAATAGGCTTTTTCCATCATTAGGCATCTAGGATTTGGTGGCTAATTAGATCATGATATCTATAATATTAAGTAATGACTAACTTTTGATTAAATAAACTGTAAGACTTATTATTTTCTTCCAATCGGCCTTAATGTACTATTTTTTTTATTCCAAAAATTAGTAATAATTACTTTTAAAAATAAACCAGCTTCTAAAATTTCTAAAGAGATATCAATATACTTATTTAGAAAACGACACATTTTGCAATGCATGCGGAAATTTAGCAAATATAGAAAAACAATTTCTTCCGTTTAGTAATTATATTAAAGAACTAAACACAAAAAATTTCTTCATTTACCTTTCTTAACATGCTTTCAGCTTTACTTACATCCCAATCTCTAGCTACAATAAAAAAAAAAATCACGTCTATGATTATGTACGTTCCTTGTACAGGGTGTCCAAAAAAGGATTACAACATTTGGAAATTTTTTCTTTTTTAAAAACAATTAAGGAATAAAAAAAGTCGCCACAGTTTTAGAATTTTTCCATTATGCACATTTTTCTGTCTCACAGCGAACAAACTAATGGATTTAAAAGTATGACATGTTGCACATTTGAGGAGAAGTATATGGAAAATATAATGCTAAGAAAAAGTTATAAAGGTTCAAGCTTTATTTTATAGTTATTATATGTCAAAGAGATAAATTTTTTATTTTTGTATGCACCCCCCCCCCCCACTCCCACCAGATTTATTAACAGGTTTATTATTTATTTCAAGCATACATTGTAATATACAAGGTACTTTTAATTAAAGTTCACCTTTCAAAAAGTTGTAAAAAATCCTGACCAGAAAGACCTGAAATTTGACTTGTATATATTAAAAAGAAGAGGGAAGCGGTATGGTATACTATTTTTTTCTTATGTCATATAATTGCCTTTTGAAAGTCATGATTTGGCATAAGAAAAAAATGCCTTTTGAAACCTTACGTTATTATTTGGGCCCGGGGTGATCATAATTAAAGTTAAAATTAAAAAAAAAAAAAAAAAAAAAAAACCTGGTCGAAATACCTAAAATTTGACCTGAATATATGAGAAGAACGGAAAAAAAGTAAGAAAAAAATACTCCAAATACTTTTTTCTTATGCCAATACAGGTTCTCTCTTCTTCGATAATATGCAGGTCAAATTTTAGGTCATTCTGACCAATGGATTGTTTTTATATCTTATTGAAAGTTAATTTTTCATTAAGCACACCCTGTATATATTGCTCATGATAGTTGTCTTGCATTGACTGAAGATTATAAATATGAATTCAGCTTAAATTTCAAATGCTTCTTACACCTTAAACTTCTTTCTCGTAGTTCTCTCTTTGATTCTGCAAATTTTTTAGAAACTAAACTCTTAATAATCCAAAGAAATAATAATTCATTTGCATAAATGTTTTTGGTTTTATGAGACACCTAATTTTTCATGCATTCTAATAACTAAAGGATAATTGAATTCATAAATACCTTTCAGAAATCTGTACAGTAAATAATTATGGTCAAACAATTTAAAGACTTCATCTAATTCACCAGACATTCTTCTTTCCAACTATAAAAAATATTCATAAAGTACTCACGTACAGCAATACTATTTACATGCTAATTTTATAGACAATATTATTTTATATGTGCTGTTACAAATCCGTAAATCCAATAAATATATTAATAAAGTATACTTAAATAATAAAAAATATACCAAACATTATAGTGAATAATACATTTAAGGTAATTTTAATTATTTTTACGATAATACTAGTATTTCCTCATTCACTGAAATAATATTACTTCATTTTACGAAGCTTTTACCAGAATACTTTTAATTACTTTTATAATAATTGTAATTACTTTTACCATAATTTTAATGAAACATTTGTCGTATACTTTACGACATACTTTATAAATTAGTTTTTCTAATTAGAGAATACTATTTATAAATAATTAAATTTTTAATGATGTAATTATCATATTTAAGTCAGTATTATTAGGTTTAGCAGTTTCATTAGTGCAAAACTGGATATTCAACTCTACACTTAACCAATTTTGATAAAATGTTATGTTTTCGTTATAAAATGATTTAAAGTATTACTAAAAATCTACTTACTTCTTCTAATGCTTTTTTCTGTGACACCGATAGATTAAGATCGTCTTCAGGTTCCATGGCTAAATAAAGTCTGTAACTAAACTCTGAAGTTAACGATTTACACAAAAATTGATACTAACGATTATAATCTAATAAATACAACTACATTTACAACTTCTTTTTAAACTAAAGATGGTTTAGGAGTTACAGCAATGATTTAAGTCATGTTTAAAGCGCGAGAATAACATAAAACCAAGAGTATATTGGTTATTTTTCAACCAATTAAGATGTATATTACTTAAAGGTTTGCTTAGGTTTCAATAAGTATTTTTTTTATTGATGCGCGATGCATTGTACATTTAGCAGCATATCTTTCTCTTTATCAGTTGTGTTATCGCTCCCCAACCAATGTTAAGAAATTGCGTGCTTCATTTTCCTTTGCTTCGATTCTATGACTTTTCTTAAAACAGAAAATATTTTTTTTTTATAAATAAAATTGATTTTTCGATTCAAATATGCGATAAATTTCTGTTTGATTCAGTGAGAGTCTTTGGTAGATTTCTAAAAATTGAAAAACATTTTTTTTAAAATTAAATTTAAAAAAAAAAAAAAAAAAGTAAAAAAAAATTGATAAAAATTGATTTGGAATCTTTACAAAATGGTAAGGAAAAAGACTTTACTTCTCTGATAAGAAGTGATAGGGCTTTTTATCAAACAAGCTAAAAAGAGTTCATAGATAAAAAAGTTTTTCACTTAATAGGTTATAATTATTATTATTATTTTTTTTTTTTTTTTTTTTTTTTTTTTTTATAGTTGAGAGTAGATTTAAAGCAAAACAATTACATAACAAGGTTTGATAAGCGATTTTTAAGTGTTTGAAACTTTTTAAATATCAAATACTAGCTGCGTATCCCCACGTTATGGAGACCCGTCATCGTATACAGGTCCCAGATTTTGAGGATCGCTTCGCTCGCTAAAAAGTTCTTCACTACGTGAATAAAAGATAGCTTCTCTCTCTAAACGTTCATCGCTACGCAAGCACGGGCTTACTTTGTTTGTTGAAAAATTAATAGCCGAACTAAGAGACCGAGGGTGATGAAAGAAAATATACATACACTTTTAGAGTTTTAATTATAATTTTAATACACAAATCACATTATTTCTCTTCAGTACTTTGAATGGCAGTTTGAATATTACGTTGGTAGAAAAGAAACTTAGATATACCTATGATACCAAAAGAACGATTTCTGAATAAACAGTCACAATAACTTAAAAATTCACCTATATTTATATATACCTATACATTTCTGGTATTACTAAATACTTTTAAAAATAAACTTTGAATAAATCTCTAAAAATATTTGAAAGAAAATTACGTTATTTTCGAGTCAGTCTTACTTTAGGTCTTAAAAAACATAGCGCCATAGAATTAAATATAAATAAATTCTAAAATTGAAAGCCAGCTTGAGAAAAAATTAAACATAACTAAATGAAATACACATCATCAGACTTACAAATGACAAGGGAAAATCAATCTTATTTTGGTTTTGAGTAGTGTCATAAACCACTGTAGGCGGCGATAAATTGGAAATAATTTAATTTGCTCAAACTTCGTACTCATTTATGTTTTAGTCTACACACATTTTGGGCTGTCCAATCATTTTCATATGAAGAATATTGAGTGCAGCCACGCCAATTTTATCTGTAATTATTGCCACATAATAATATCGTCTCCTGATAGGCCATCCAGCCAATTTGAATTGCATGGTGGTTGTGGAGAAACTACATGACGTCAGACTGTGAGATTTATAGTTTATTTTCTCAGAATGTTGCGTGTTCAATATATAAACGCATTAATTAAACGTATAATTCCTATTAATTATATATAACACACACTAAAACGTAGCGTATAGAACAAACGTATATTTATTTACAAGAAATTCCAAATTACTTTTATCCGTTTTGCCAAACGATCTTTTTTCCATGCCAAACGATCCTTTTAAAGAAAAGAAAATAAACTATAAATCTCACAGTCTGACGTCATGTAGTTTCTCCACAGTGGTTAGTACAGTGTCAATTGACAGAAAATCTGAATCGAAAATTTTGGCAAGATACACAGTTAAAAGAATTATTTCATTACTAACAACTATTAAAAATAAAAAAATAGGAAAGTTCTACAGAAAATTTTTACTTTGAACAATAAAAATTGAAAAAATTAGGTTCCTCCACTTACTTAAATTTGTGATTCCGTTGAAAGCACTGAAGCATACCCTCATAGAAATCACATAATAACCCTTTTTTTTTAATAGGCAATGTTCCTACGTAGGACAGTATAACCCAATTTACACGCTACCAGTCGGCGTTCCATTTGAGATCCCTAGTCGTGTGACGTCACAGCTGGTAGCGTGTAAACGCATCAGTCCAGTCTCAGGATAAGCCAGTTTGTCACGTGATCGCCTCTGGCTGGTGATTCCAGTAGATAAAACATTTTCTATTTACTGGAGCGTCAACTCCCCTCCCCCACCACTCTTCCTACCCTCATACTCTCGTGCACCGTGTAAAACACCTGCAGTAGTTTTATTTCGCTGAAAGTTTTAAAGACTTGAATGATAATGTTTATAACAAGAACAAGCTTTATATATTCAAACTTGAAACGATGCCAAATCGTTGGAATGATATGGATTGGATGATAATGAAAACAGCAACTGTCAAGGAAAACTGTCATTTTTCTAACATCTAGCTTTGGGTTAGTATAATTATTTGTATTTTTTATTGTGTTAAAACATACAAATATATTTTTAAGTAATTTCCGTCATATTCTGAAAGGCAACCCTAGTAAGCTTGGCGACGGCAATCCTTCGCGGAATTGAAACAGCACTGTGTTTCACAATCACATTATAATATGCCTAACTACAATGTTTTTGGTTGTACTTATAGAGATAGTAGGAAAATAATACCTTTTAAAACCACTCGTATGAAAGCCTAACTGTTCCTTTTTATTTATTATTGATTTTTAAAATATTTTAAATTATAATGTAACTTTTGATAAAAGATAAGAATTATCTAATCCCATATTGATTGTGTCTGAGGGAAGCATCTGTGACATTTGGCATTCATATAATTTCCAGAAATAGTTCCTTAATTACTTTTGTTGAAGTACTTCTGAACATTAGCGGTTGTTTACATTTATGTGCTCGAATTAAATTAAAATACGTATAAATTATACGTATATCTCGTGTAGTATATTATATTCAAAAGTAGTATGTCTTAAATAATGGCTACTAGAATGAATTATGTGTGCCAACGTCAAGAATGTCAACTATAAGATGTTTGTTTACATTTGGGTATTTGAATTTAGTTAAAATACTAGTGAATATATAGAGTCAAATAATGGTAGTTTTAAAGCTGTTATAGTTGGAATTATGCTTTAAGCTTAAATGTTTTGGTACAAATTTCAGTCATAAATTTACTCAGTTATTACACAACATAAGGAGGACCCAACATGAGATGGATTTCACAGATGGATAATTTATGCAGTTTTTTTTTATCAGCAAATTTTGTAGATATGTATATTTTGTTTAAAGATTAACATTATAATTTCAATATTTGTTTGCTCTTCTAGGTTGTGAAAGAAAACTAACAAGCAGAGTACAACTTGTCTTCATCAACTGTTAGACTTGAAGTAATTGGCTGTTGGATGTTATCACAATTACAATAAAACATTGAACCACTTAAAGCAGAGAGTTAAAATGTAATGAAAGTTAGTATAAATGTGTTGTAAAAAAAACTTGCACCAAAGTATAAGGTGAATGGGGGAAAAAAAAAATGTTTAACACTTGGCTGAAATTATCAACGTTGTTATTTTGGCTGAAGTTATTAACGCTAAGGAAACAACTTTATTTGTGAAAATGTTTCTGAAATTTTTATATTTTCGAATGTATTTAGGGAACTGACAAAAAGAGTGCTGATGAATAACAAGAAAAGGTATAAAGGCATTTAAATTTTACTCCTCTACAAGAGTGTACAAGTATGCAAGAGATGTCTTCGAATTGGTTTTTCCTGATTTGTCATCCACTCGAATATGCTGCAATGGCTTAGACTGCAAACCAAGATTTTCATCCAACGCATTTAAACTATTATAGATAAAAGTTTTTTTCTTTCTTACTGGCTGACCTTTAAAAATTTATATTTGTGTTTACATCCAACTTTTTTGTTTCTGTGAAATTAATTATATGAAAATAATAAAAATTGAAACATGCAAGCTGCAACTTCTCACTAATACTGCATAATGTGTTATAGTTAATTTGTTATGCTACTCAAATATTTTAATATGTAACAATATGCTTTTATTTAAAATTACCAGCAACATCAAGTCTTTAAATGCATCTCGACTGAAATACCCTCTGACACTTTTCCCACATTTTTTTTCTAGTCAGCTTCATGTAATTATTTTCATGGTACAGCATTAGTCAGCACTTTTTGAAACCTTCCCAGAATTGCAAACCATTTAATATTCACTATTGCATCATGGAACTAGTTTTAATGTCAGGGGTGCAACCAGAAAATTTCTGTGGGAGGGGTCTTTCCATCAAGTTAACTTCTGTATTTCTGTTACAAAAACAAGTTCTACGTAAAAATTCCTCATCTTATATTTTTCACCAATCAATATTTTTGCAGTTTCTTAATGTGTCTCATATGCCAAAATATTAAAATGGTTTTTGTCCAGTATTCAAGTTATACATAAAAACCTAATATGGCATTTTTTTCTATATCTATATCCTGTATTATCCATGTAACCTAGATCATAAATCGATGCAAAAATTTTCTTGTTTATTCAATTAGAGAAGGAGCAATATTTTTAGGCGAATGAACACAAACACCAATATCAGAATCATTTTACATATCTGATATTTTTTTTACATAAACTTCAGTGCATTTCGTAGTGCACTGAAGTACCATTTTGAGATATTTTAATTTTAAATGTGTGTTTTTGGAGGATTTTATGTAATGACACTTGTTGTTTTCTCGAAGAAAGTAAGGTTATGTACACCAACACCCACACCTTAGTTAAAATTTGGAATATACCTATTTCATAGTTCAAGGCCCTAAAGGATAGTTCAAACAACATGTTAGTAAAAGAAAATTTCATAAAATGTAAGTGGAATTTTTTTTTATGTTGTTAACGTTTATATAAAAATTAGTCTAAAAATGTTTCAAATTTTGAAAAATATTCAATATTTAAAAATCTTTTTTTAGTCCATACCTTTATTCTAAGATATGTTTTACCTTAAAATGCAAAAATTATGCCAATTAAATGGAAATTTAAAAAAAATGTCTCCGAACCTAGTCGGATACCTTAATGGTGTTTGAAATAAAAGGCATGAAGCACTGAAACACAATAACAACATTTGGAAAATAGACATCCATGTTTATAAAATTTTTAAACAATACTTTTTATTGGACCCAAGAAGTCAAAAAGCAATCTACAATGAATTTTTGATAGTATGAGATTTACAAATATGACATTTATTTCAGTTTTGGAGTCTTAATACCTACTTTAGTGTGATACATTAACTTACTCTGTCTGAATGACGGTAGATTAAAAACGTATCCTTTGAAATTATTTTCGGTTACCAAGTGTTTCTTATTCATTCAGAACAAAATACTGGGAATGTTGGGGATTCTAGGGGGGTGTTCTAACCCTAAAAACCTTTCCCCTGGTTGCACGCCTGTTTAAAGTTCCTGCAATCTTTGTATTTTCGGTTTGTACGTTTAACAACCTATTTTTGTGCCTGATAACGGTTTCTCATTCCAGGACATACAACTTGACATGGATTCTGAACTCCAATGAACATTGACGCCTAACACAGGATTCAAGCATGGCACTTTTGATAGGCGAGACCAGAATCGAGATGGGAATTGCTTTACTCACAGGCGTTTGTTTCCAATGAATTCTATTATTAAGCAATACTACTTTTAAAATTGGCTTCTGAATCTTGACCAACTCGAATCTGTCGTGAATCGCTCCTCTTCCTTGTTCATAAACCTTCAACTGCAATAATGATCTGGGATGATTCTTTTCAAAATTTAAAAAAATGGATTATTTTATTGAAATAGACACTTAGGATTTTTTTTTTTTTTTTTTTTTTTTGTAAAAACTTATACTGGTGGTATTTAAGTGCAAATTTAAATGCTTTTAGTTATTGATTTTTAGACTTTTCCAATTTTATTGTAAGAATAAAACATCTATATGAAATTTATTTGTCTGACTCTTTCACTGGTGTTATTTCATTTATATGAATAGAATTCCAAAGAAGATTCAAGTGCAAATTACGAACTTGATTAAAGTACAAAATCTTTTTTAATGAAAAGATAAATTTAGTCATTTTTTTAATCCAAATTATTTAATTCCAGTATGCTTACAAATTGCTTAACTAATGATATTTAATTTGCTAACATTTTTAAGATGAAATTTTAATCTTAAAGAATTATCAATCAAAGAAAGAATATGTATCAAAACCCTAGTCCACAGAAAAACGAATATTTAGTTATTAATTCAACATCAAAATAAATTAAGGGGAGGGGGGGGGGATTACATTTAACTTCCTTTGTTGGACCGGCTTTTTTTTTTTTTAGGTAATATGTATTTCGTATAAAAGCATTTTCTAAGATTTCCACCTTTTGTCCTGCAAATTTACATTTAACTCAATATTAGAAACAAAATAGAGAATTGTTTTAAAAACAAAAAGAAACCATAAGTTTTATTCCAAATTTTATGTATATGAAGATTTTAGGAAGTGCAAGGGAGTAGAGGATTGTACTAAGTTATTTAAAACATTTATGAAACACAATGATAACTCAGAAGTTCTAATTAGAGATCAGTGACTGTAAAATGTTCAAATACTGGAGTCAATTACGACACAACGAAATTCTATTACAATATACCCAAAAAAGGCAATTTTGCAAGTATCTGGTAACCCGTTGTCGCCAAACTAGTAAAATTGGGATTTTGTTACAGATATTCAATGGGAAAGATTAAAAAAAAAAAAAATGTGCAAATAATCTATAACAGCCTTAAAAACGAGCATGATTGAGAAAAATTGTATATTTAAACGTTTTAAGATTAGATTTTATTTATTTTAGATTTTACTTTATTTTAAAAAAATCAACAGCTGCCGCTAGTCGAAAAAGAAAACCAGATCGTCAGCAAATTTTGCTCGCGCAATTCCCGTATTCTTCCAGTCGGTTGGCACCGTGTAAACATAAAACGCCAGTAAACTAGAATTCCAGCCAACTGGTTCCAATGATCTTCCAGCCAATTGGCCGGCTGTCGCGGTAGTAACTGGTAGCGTGTAAATCAGGCATATCTCTGGCATGGGGTTTCTTCTACAACTAACTTTGAATATATTCTAATCGTTTAGGAAAGTATTTCACTTCTCCATGCATTGAATTTATTAAAAATTTTCCTTCAATTGTCGGAATTTGTATAGAAAAGAAATTATTCTATTTCTTGTTTCTACTTTTGATAAAAAAATTGAAAAAAAAAAAAAATGGGACCTTAAATTATATTATCAGATTCTGAATGTGTACGTTTTATGTATATCTGTAATATTGTTTGTTTCTATATAGCAGCTTTCTTCGTTTTGCATGTTGTACGCTGTAGTGCAGAGTTTGGAACTATAAATATTCAGAACTGGAGAAATGTTTGAAAATAGTTTTTAGAACTGCTCTTCACAAATTGAAATAAAAATATAATTCTCTGTCATGGTTGTTGTTTCTAATCTCCATGTCTAGCCTTGGCAAGACTATATTCATGTGATTATTCACTTGCAAAAAATCAAAAACAAAAATGGAAGATCAAACAGGTCATCCCTGACACCCTAGACACCCTAGGATGTATGTAGAAGCCTGCTCAGATTAATATGTGGGACAATGGACAATTCCCGCATTAATTTTTTATAATTCTAAAGGCTTCGAAAAGGCCATAAACCCAAAATTTTCTGCCCACTGCGCTTTTTCTTTCTTTTTTTTTTGAAAAATAAATTTGCAACAAAAGTTCGCCAGTTAGATTTGGCTGGAAAAACGACACATTCAGCTCGAACCTAATGTGACGTCAAAAGATCTGAAACCTTGGCTTGAAATGCAGTAGCGGAAACCAGTTTCTCGTAAATCACGCCAACCGGCAGCATTTAAGCATACTTCACTTTGATTCAAACCGCAGAAGGGAATGAGAGTGCGTCATTGGTTATACGTTACTTTCATGGAAGCCGCTAAATACCTGACAATGTTTACTGTGTTGACACAGAGAATTAAACGCATGTTTTATATCTTGAGTTTAAGAACTGATTTTTAAATGGCGAATGTTTTATAAATGATAATTTTATTCCTGATTAATGTTTTACTCCAATTGAATCGAATTAACTGCTTTTAACAACAAAGTAGAAATTTTGGATATTTATCAAGAAAAATTATACAGCTGGAATATATTTTTGAAACTAATTTTTATTTTTATTTTTTTTAAACATTTAGACGTAAAAGAAAAATTCGGGGTACTCAGAAACTCGAATGCTACTTTTGAAATTATCAATTCTTATTCTTATTATTTTATTAATAGTCATTTGTTTGCTGCCATTATAAGGAAGAAACTAAAATATTTCTGAATGAATGACAGCATCAATGCGACGTATAAATTTTTTAGAGCCTTTTTGTTATAATAATTTTTATGGCACAGATGCAGAATATGATATTTCTTCGACATGATTTTATATAGGTGTTGTTTTTTTCCCCGAAAAATGCGTTTTCTGGAAACAGATTTAAGTTTTATTTTAAAAATTGATACTTTATATTATTTACATTTTAACTTAATTTTAGTGTTATTTTAATTTTATTACTATTAGTATATTAATTTATAATATTATAAATTATTATTAATAATAATTTATAATAAATTATTATTAATAATATTTTAACCTTATTACTATTAGTATTTTAATTTAATTATTATTAATATTTTAACCTTATTACTATTAGTATTTTAATTTAATTATTATTAATATTTTAACCTTATTCCATTATTATTTGTATTTTGATTTTGACCCTTTTTGCTATTACCAAATAAAAAATATCTCCCAATCTCCTATATACTACATCTGTTCCATTTTTATAATAATAATAAATATTAATAAATATTGAGCTTTTTTAATATTGTCTTGTATTTAATAAGAAATATTTTACTGTGAACATAAGTTATGACAATTAATTTATATTTATCTATTTTATGATAGATGAAGTTATATAAATTATAAACATGTATATTCTATAATTTAACTATAAGTAAAAAAATAAAATATAAATATAATTTAGTTCGATTATATTAATTATACTAATATTTTTTCACATAAAACGTCTTTACTGAATATTAATTATCACGACTCTTAGATGGCAAAAATATTTCCTTAAAGCTAAATTGGGATTTGCTAAATTTTGATATAGATGGCACCACCATTCAAATTTTCAATTAATTATTATTAAAAATCAGTTTTACGATTATTTATAAGTATATTACAGTTTTGAAATCACAAATTAACTTAGTGCGACTATAAAATCCTCAAACTTCATTAAAAAAGCTACGTCAATAAGAAATACCAGCAAACATAACCTTTCCCGTTTAATAAGAATATGGCCGTTGCTTGTTATGAAAACAATATCTTCCTTTTTTTTCTAATCATATTTTCAAAAACAAACGAAGAAAATACGAATTCTCTTTTAGAACTATCAACTTTCCATTCAGCATGCAGCCGCCATTTTGTGTGGGCGTTAACTTCTTCCCAGACTGACAGAAAGATTGACCAATGGCGCATTCTCATTCCCTTCTGTGGTTTGAATCAAAGTGAGGAATGCCTAAATGCCAACCGGCAAAAGATATGGCAATGGACAAGTTGAGCATTTTTTAAAGAAGTTTTTATTTTATTAAGAGTGACGAAATACAGCCAAAACTAGAAAAAGTTTTGAAATCCGTTCAATATTTCTCGAGTTTTAATCGTTTCAATTTCCCACTTTTAAAAGCGCGGCAAAAACGAGACTAGCTTAGCTGTGACGTCCCCCTACGTCGTGATCCGACTTTGGCTTCGCGAGGTCTTTGAAAGTATCATGAATTTATTGGCATTGCTATAATAGCGCGTTTTTTTTTTTTTTTTTTTAATCTTGTATTCTTTTAATTGATTTAAAATTATGTCATTAAATTCAGCGTACAAACATTGCCTCATCCCGATTTGTAAGAATTCTTCAATTTCCAACGCTGCTAAATTATTTATCAGTGTTGCTAAACACGCAGATATCAGCAAGAACTGGTGTAAAGTCATGAAACGAGACAATGTTTCTGCAAAAAGTTCTCGACACGTTTGTGAAGATCATTTTGATGTGATAATAGCACACCTATTACTCCTGTGTTTGTATAATGACCTAATTATTTTGAAATTTTATGATATACAGTGGTTCCCAAAAGTGTTCGTACAGTTTAAAAATGTGTAGAAAAAATAGTTCTTAAGTTTGAAATTGAATTTGAATATTAATTCCTATATTTTTTTTAATATTAATTCTGTATGAAACCTAATACTTAAAAAAAGTATTGAATCATTTTATTTTTATGAAAGTATAAATTGATAGAGTTAAAGAAAAAAAAATACCATAATGGTGTTCGTTCGACTTAACATTTTCTGATAAATTCACTGTAATAGAATTATTTTCTGGCTCTTTTTTTTAAATTTTTGCATTGTGGTTCTATTCGTTATCTAAAATCATCCCTAATTAAATATAAATATTGCATTAACTATGTAATGGTGGAAGCTATATTTACTTCACCAAAAACTAAAGCATTGCCTATGCTTGTGAGCTTGAGTATATGCAATTAGTTAAAGACGAATGCAAAATAAAAATACATCTATAGCAGGGCATGAAATAAACATGAGAAAAAATAATAAAAAAATTGAAGCTTTTTAAGCCTTTCAAGTCAATAAGAATTCGTCCTAGCGGACTGCATGCAAACATCGCCGCCCGACTATTCTTACTAAACTAAAATTATTTTTTTAAAAAGTAGGTCAAAGAAAATTGGATTAGAGTTTTAATTGAACAGGAATATACAAACACAATTAAATTAAATGTATAAACAAAATTAAATTCTATTTGCTTTCTATTCTGCTTTGACAATTTGGAAGAATTTGTTAAAATGGATCCATTTTATTTTCTTTAGTAATAAATGTCGCCATTTTGTGAATAACAGGTGTACAAGTTGTTCAAAGAGGTAACAAGTGTTCCTGAAAATAAGAAAGTAAAATTTCTAGCGGAATAAAAATTAATTTGAATTGAAAAAAAAGAAAGGGGAAAAAAAAAAAAAAAAAAAAAAGCTTTCAATGAAAAAAAAAATAAAAAAAATGCTATATTGAAAATAATGGCAAACTTCTTTTTTTACTTTATTGGATTTTCATGGCAGTTGTTTACATAGCACGCCAAGTTACAGACTTATTAGTAAGACCACTTATGGGTAAAAAATGTGGAAACTTCTACTATTTGAATCCCTCAATTTGAAAATTTGATTTTAAAAATACTACTGGATACAACTGTACTATGGAAAACTAGTGTTTTTATAACTTTCTTAGGAGTGAAGAGTTGTTGAAAAACGGAAAAATTTCGAAATAACACCAGAAAATTTATGAACAAGGAAAAAGTCATTTGGTTCTTGTACAGTTCCCAACTCAAAAAAAAAAACAAAAAAAAAAAAAAAAAACACAGAACGATGGCTATATCTTCTGTTCTAATTATCGTAGAATCTTACGGTTTGCACCAAAATGTTTTGCTTCCAATTTTTTATATATTTGATGCAAATTTTTTTCTTAAGGAACCTCAATACGAACCCCTAATTTTTATCATTTCATTCGATTTAGAATACATCATTTACTCTAAATACGAAATTTCAATGCACTATGTTGAAAAACACGTCACTTATGAGCGAAAATGTTTCGACCATTTTTTGACCAATCTTCAGGGAGAATTTCCATAAAACGAAAGGTATTTTTAAGGTTCTACTTCACATCGGGAGAATTCGAACGGTCAGTGTGACGTTTCACGACGTTAAAAAATACCAATATTAGTCTAAAACTGCATAGAAACTACTTGAATTTATAGTGCCATGTTTAAGATTGATACAAAAATAGCAAGTAAATGCAAAAGTAACAATTTATTTACAGCATTAAAGATGCGCATTCTTCACACGAAATAAATAAAATATCGAAAACTGCAATTGCAGAAATATTACGTATACTACTGATGATTAGAAAATTAAAAAAGATAAAATGTAGGTATTAGTAATCAGTATTCAGCAAAGCGTGATTATTTTACAGAAACATTTCACTGTAAACACAAATGTAACTTGATCGTTGAAATTATTTATAAAATAAAAAAATCAAATGATGCAGTAAAATTTTTAATGGATAACTTATTGAAATTGCTTAAAAAATGTTGTTTTAAATAAATGTAATTTAAGAAAGTAAATTAAAAAAAAAAAAAAAAAAAAAAAAAAAAAGAACACTGTTGAAAACTACACAAAACATATGTTCCACGATTCCAAACAGGTTAGACAGATTAAAAAATATATATAAAAAATAAAACTGCTTTGTTTGTATAAAATAATATTTTATTTCATTTTGTAATTTCAAGAAATTCTGTTCCTATTCACCCCATTTTACGATAATTGAACGTTGTGCGATTTTCCACACCTCTAGTTTACCTTGAATTAATCTTTGATAGTTTTCAAAAGTCGTCTACTATACGGTCCCTTAAAGTGAGCGTTTTTTACATTTTCGCTAAAAAATCGAGAACTAAAAGTCAAAATGGAAAGAAAAAAATTGTGTGGGGGTGGTAAATCTAATGAATAATGGTAAATCTAAAGAAAGCAAAAAAATATGTTTCTATTCAAAAAATTTTTTAATTGTTTTATTAATTAATAATTAATTATTTAAAAAGAAATGGATGCAAAAGTTGATTGATATTTATGTTTGGCAATTTAACAAAACTATCTTTTGAAAAAAAAAATTACTGAAATATATTAATTTTTTAAGTATTTATGGCCAAAAAACCAACTTTTTTATTTAACATTAATTTATCATTTTCTTTTTATCATTTAAATTACAAACCATTCATTAGAATATATTTCGACATTTTTTTGGATGCTGAATCCAAATATAGGATAATATTATGAGGTTGCTATTGAACTTTTTAAAGTTTGGTTCTGTTTTAATATGTAGATGACCCCTCATGACAATAAAAAACTACATGCAATTATTAAAAACTTTCCACGATTTACAACGGTACCTTTTGTTTGTTATTTCAACAATTAGAGCACAAGATATAGCCATCGTTCTGATTTTTTTTTTGGGTACTGTACAAGAATCAAATTAACTTATATAAGAATGACTTGTACAAGATTAAAATGAAGATTCTTAAACGTGAATTTTAATCGAATATACAGTTTCTTGGTAAATATGTGTTTCGTTTTTAATAATTCGTAAAGTATGTAAAATTTTGATCTCCGAAAATATTGTAAAAAAATTGGCGACGTTAAATTGAAAATAAAAATTTACAATAAAAATAAGTCATATTCAATCAAGTTAAAGACAAATGAAAAACTGTTTTTAAAATGGGTACATACCTTTCAGATTTTATACCACGAATATCAGCTCGTATTAAATTCGTAGGTCGTCGTAGGTAAACAATATGAAGGATAAAATTTTCCTTCGGATTATGACGTCATATCTTACCAGCTAACAATGAAAAGTTTTCGGTTACGTCACGATTCCACTGTTTTTACGAATTTTTTCTTTCGATATTTAATTAAATAAATTTTTATCCACAATATAACTTACATATTCGGAATAAGCTTTGCTTTCTTTATTAAAATTTATTGCTTTTTACCATTTTTAAAAAATACGCAACTTCTCCGTTGTCTAAAAAACTCACACTATCTATTTCACAGAAACCTTTCGATAACCTTGGAAACGAAAGGATCTCTTGACGTCATAACTATAAAGCAGCGTTTTAATTGGAAAACTATCGAACTAGGCTTTCGGACATTTTGTTTTCTTAATATTTAAATAACTAATTTTTTTTAAAGAACTTTTGTATTTGGAATCAGAAAGAAATTTTTCATAAATATAAACTAATTTCACTCGTTTTTAAATAATGCGGGAATTTTCCATTGGGATGAGATTTACTACCGCCTTGGAAACTATTTCATAATAATAATATGTTGTAAAATTGAGGTATGTTATAAGGTATTTCCTATTAAATCTAGTTGAATGATATTGTTACGAATTTTTGTATATTTGTAAATATTTCGTAGTTTTAATTTTGTAAATAGTAATTTATGTACATATCGCATAAGGCAGTGCAATAGTTCGTTAAATTGGCTTCCCTGCAGTGAACATCTCAATTCTTGATAACGGGTTTTACAAAGGTAATTCTGGGAAGCGAGTCTCAAGGGGCAGGGCATTTAACATTATGGTAATGGGAATCTCGCCAAATTGGCGAGATAGAGCCAAGTTGGCGACGATTCTGGCGACTAATTTTTGTCGCCAAATTTGGCGACCATTTGGCGACATTTTCGGTCCCCATGTACATGTATAGGACTTTTCGACTACAATCTGGAAAGTTCTCCAAATGTCTACCTCTAGGAGTTTCAAGAAGGTTCACGTACGTTCACCTCCCCTATAAAAGCTCAGGGAGCGGGTGATGGAGTAGTTCTTGGATTTTGAGTCACTGAATTAGTTGACTGATTTTGAGTCACTGAATTAGTTGACTGATTTTGAGTCACTGAGTTAGTTGTTAGCTGAGTCCATTAGTTGACTGGAATTACTGAGTAGTTCTAAAGCGAACTGTATTGCATTGTCTTTTGCGGCGATTGAGCAGTTGTGTTGTCAAGTTTTTAACTGCTGTTTTTTGCTCTATTATTGTGAAAAGAGCTGTATTATGTCTACTAGAACGAGAAGTTCTGGAGCTGTAACGAAATCTGTGAAGAGTTATATTGGAATAAATTTCTGCAAGTTTTGATCTGCTTTGGCTTCAAATCTTTCGAACCCGTCCAACGCAACAATATCTAAGAGATTACTATGGAAATTTCGTGGCGCCTGAAATGAGGGAATGTAGTGAGATCTTCAGATAAACAAAAGGAACCGATTAAACTACTCTGTTTTATAGTTAAGGTTCCAAAATAGAAATGAACTTTTCCCACCCTAACTCCCAGTCAACAAACTTTTATGTGATATAAGCAGTTATAATGAAGTGAAGAACCATAAGTTTATTTTAGGGACTGATAATAATTATCTCACCATTGATAGATAAAAATTGAACTTGACATTATCGGTCATGTTTTTCACTACGCAATTTCTTTGACAACGTATTTTAAATTTTCAACTTGTGATTTCAAGTAAAACGTTTTTCATTGGTATTGTACTCATCGATATAGATAAACAACTGGATAGACTGCTCTATTGTCAATGCAAAGAGAAAAACGCGCCGGGATTGCGAAGTTGGTGGGAAGATTAACCAATCACAGTTCACTTTTATAGTTGGATGGGAATGCGAAAAACCTTGTAAAGTGTAAGAGTATATATTTTTTTGCACATTTTTAATAGTTTATGTCTACTATTGACATTTCTGCTGTGTACAACCCAAAATTTTATTTTCAAACATCGGCAATCCTTATTTTTTATCCCACCAATGGCATCTGGCAACGGCTTCATTTTCCCAGCGTTAAGCAGTCTATCCAGTTGTTTATCTATATCGATGATTGTACTAAATAAAAGTTGGTACTTTACTGTTAGAACCACGGAACGTTTTAGACGCCTTTTACACTCTTTGGCGATGTTTGGCGCATTTGAAAGAGAACACAAACAGAATCGAAACTCGAATTTCGACACGGGTTAGTACTGATCTTTTGTAAGTAATAAATGTTTAGGTTGTGAGGTAAATTATCAACTGATTTTATTATCAGAAAGTGTTCAACAAATTATTTGACAAATAATTTTTTTTTTACTAAGTAGCATCGCTACAAAAGAAAAGAACGGAATAATTCAATATAGCATCAAAGTGTCCACTGTAACCTAATTAAAAAACTTATCATTAGTTTTTTCAATATCGAATTCTTTTAAATATTAAAAAAAGATTAAAAAGTAAAAGAAACTCTTTCATGCTCGACCATTTGACTTTTTGTCAACTATTTCTAAATATTCAAATAAAAAAATTATAAAAAGTATTACATTTGAATAATGAGAAAAATTGTTCGTCTATTTAAATTAGTTATTACATACAACTATACCAAAAATATCCAAATGTAGGTGAATAAAAACAATTGAAAAATGGGAATTCTTTGGAAATGTTCAATTTGTTTTCAAGTTTCAGTGCTTTTGGTTTCACTTCAAATACATTATATTTCGTTTCAAATGGACGCTTCTTGGCGACGGAACATCTAAAATATAAACTAAGTACTTGAGGTTTGTTGTACATTTCATCAACAAAATATCTCAATATAAAACTTAAAAAAATCTTTCCGAAAGACCTTACTGATCAAGGTAAAATTTCGAATTTAGTAAATTTTTTTGTAATCTATCTGTAAGAAATGTATAGATAATTCGAATATCAAGACACAATGAATCAAAACTACCAATTTGTATCAATAAATTCAAAAGCAAGAAAATCTTTAAAAAATTCTGTCAAAATTTTCTTTGAATTGAAGTTTTAAATTTTACCACTATAATCTAGGAAAGCTGCAGTGTTCTGCCGCCAAGGTCCAATGTCAAAGCGGCAAACATACTAGAGTATATTGTTACGAATTTTTGTAAATATTTCGTATGGTTAATTTTGTAAATAAGAAAATTTATGTACATTTTGCATGAGGCAGTGCAATAGTTCGTCGTGAGCTTGGCTTCCCGGCAATATGGGTCTCAATGCTTGATAACGAGTTTTACAGAGGTAATGCTGGGAAGCGAGTTTTACAAGGATCAGGGCATTTAACATTATGGTAATGGCAATCTCGCCAAATTGGCGAGATAGAGCCAAGTTGGCAATGGTTTTTGCAACTAATTTTTGTCGCCAAATTTGGCGAGAAATCGCCAAATGTCGCCAAACTTGGCGACCATTTGGTGACATTTTCGGTCCCCATGTACATGTATAGGACTTTTCGACTACGATCTGGAAAGTTCTCCAAGTATCTACCTCTAGTAATTTCAAGAAGGTTCACGTATGTTCACCTCCCCTATAAAAGCTCAGGGAGCGGGTGATGGAGTTAGTTGTTAGCTGAGCCCGTTAGTTGACTGGAATTACTGAGTCTCAGTGAGCATTCCGAGTAGTTCTAAAGCGAACTGTATTGCATTGTCTTTTGCTGCGATTTAGTAGTTGTGTTGTCAAGTTTTTAACTGCTGTTTTGTGCTCTATTGTTGTGAAAGAGCTGTATTTTGTCTACTAGAACGAGAAGTTCTGGAGCTGTAAGAGAATCTGCGAAGAATTATATTGGAATAAATTTCTGCAAGTTTTGATCTGCTTTGGCTTCAAATCTTTCGAACCCGTCCAAGCAACAATATGTTGACAGGCCCGTTTTCGACCCCTCACAGCTCAGCTTCTATTATAGCTAGAACCCTGATTTTCCCCCCATCATATTGCTCCGGGTGAGTAGATGAAATATAAGGACTTAATTGTTAACATTAAACAAGGGAACATGGTAAAAAAATCCTTTGAAAATCGCCGAAGTCACCGGAATTTTGTTCCTCTGATTCTGTTTCTAATTCTTCTGGATTCTTCTTTCAAATCTTTAGCCAGGGCTACAGCAAAAACGATTTTATGATTTTTGACCATTCTATTTTTATTCTTCTCAGATTTATTAGTGAAAGTGCCATTTGTATGATTTGATGAGTAGGAGGGTCTGTACCCACCGGAAAGGATCCCTATGCTTGGGAATTTTAGCATTGCCTACAGCTTAAACGCATTAATATATTCATGCCAATTTTTTTTTTATTTCTCTCTGCTTGATTAGAGGAAGTGCCTTTTGTACAAATTAATGAGTACGAGGGTCCATACCCCCACAAATGATTACGGAAGTTGGGAAATTTAACCCGGGTAATGACTGATTAAAACGGGTCAATGGATTTCGGATATCCACCGTTCTCTCACTTTTAAAAAGTGACTTTAATACTATAAGTTGAACTATCAAAACGGTGTAGTGAAAAAAAAAAAAAAAAAAAAACCCACCTTATTACTTTCAATTAAACATATATATGTATGCATAGGGTGAAAGTATAGCATTCGGTAAAAAAAAAAAATCGATTTTTTGCATTTTTCCATGTTTTGGACATCCTAATTTCAAAAATGTGATCTAGAAAAAATGTCTGTCTGTGTGCGTGTGTGTGTATGTGTGTCTGTGGTCAGCATAACTAGAGAACAAATTGACCTACGATGTTCAAATTTTGTAAGAGGGTTAGTCGAGTCCATGGGACTTACCATTAAGGTTTTCGTAAAAATAGCGCATGCGCATAACGTAGCGGCCTTTAAAAAAAACATGTTTTTCAGTAATTGCTGAGAAACGGCTCTAACGATTTTGTTCGAAATTGCTGTGGTATTGCCTCTTAAGGTGTTTTAAACATCCCCACCACCGAAATTCACGTAAAAATGCTTTAATGGCGTAAAAAGTTGAAAAACGAACGCATTTAACACAGAGTTCTCTTTCCTTGAGCATACCTCATCAACGATCGTTTTTTTTTATTTTTTTATTATTATTATTATCTCTGCTCAGTTTCACTTACAAGAAAGGATAATATAAGAATTATCGATAAGCATATCACCAAAATTCCCATTTTTTCGATTTTTTTTTTTTTAAAAAAGACCCATATAAAATTATTACAAAAAATATCGCCAAACTGTATAATATATAAATGATAAATTACACAAATCTACATCAGCAATATAGTGTAATTGAAAGCTGAGCGATGTTCAACACCCCTAGTTTTTCATTTAAATTGCATGCTTCTAAAGCTCTGAAAACACGTGTTTCAATTTTTTTTTTTTTTAAACCATTTTCAGTTTAAAATAAAGTTTCTTAGGTGTCTGGTTGGATTTGAACCACGTACTCTTCGATCATTATACTAAACTTCAACTTAACTAGACATCACTTAGACGGTAGATTGTCACAGTGCTCATAGGTATTTAATCCGTTTTGGCGGAGTGAAGACATAATTATCGCCAAACCTTACAGCCTTTTGTTCTCTACAGGGTTGCTGTTTGGCGAACATTATGCTTTCACGCCGCCAAAATGGATTAAATACCTATGACCACTGTCACGATCTATCGTCTAAGTCAGCGTCAGCCACTACGCGGCCCGCGACGGATTTTTCTGCGGCCCGCCAACAGCACAGAAGATTTTTTTAAAAAAATCAAATTTCACCTTAAGGACTTATTTTTTTACATAATTGTAAATTGTCCGCAATATTATAGTATGTGTTAATTGTGTAGAATAGACGTGCCCAAAGAAACTATATAAAGAAGCTTTCAGCAAGATGGTTTTCATGAAGAATAAATACAGGAATAACTTAACTGAATATCATTTGGGCAACTTATTAAGATTGGCTGCAACAAATACTGCGGCAGACATCCATTCTATCACAAAATAAACTTAACTTTCCGACCAACCATCGTGTCACAATTGAAATCGATTAATAATTTGGAAGTACAGTTTAAATACTTTTACTAAAAGTTAGGTCAAGTCCCACTGTCAGGTTGGATCAAAAGATCTTTTAAACTTCAATTTACTAATAATGAAAATTATTATTTTTTAATTATATTTTTATTTTTTAATTATATCTATATATTTAATAGGCAATACGTTTTTTGGGGTTAGTCCGTCCTCCTAAACTGCTCAACCAATTTCAATGATCAAGGTGTCATTTTAAAGGAAATAAGCTGTAGATTTGCCAAAACGTGCCAAAATAATTTATTAAAATTTTATTAATTAGTTAAATTTCAATATTTTTCATCATTAAGCTACTACAAAGCCTCAATGATTTTTAATATATGATTGGCAACATCCTTACGTATGTAAACAAACCGGCTGCACAGGGGTTCAACCAACCAACCAACCGTTGCTAATTTTAAAACTATATACGTATGTAAACAAACCCGTTGGTAATTTTAAAGCTCTTTTTAAACTCTTCGTTTCAAAGTAGATTTTTTCTGTTTTTCTGAAGCATTTTTGTATTAAAGTAATTATTATTTTGAAGTATTTCTATCCAGAAAATGCCTCGCGTTGGACGTCGTTCTCTAACGGGGCGACTTATCAGAATAAATAAAAGATATTGAGACTTCAATGTAAGGGCATAGCTAATGAAATTTTAAGTCAGAATGTTGGCGGATAGTATATTTAACTTTCTATGATGAAACTTGCAATTTGGGTGTTTTCTCTATTAGGCCTTACATTAAATTTATAAGAATTTGGTTACATTTTTTATGGCTGGCAAACCTATTCGAGCGCAGCAAGATGTTTTAACCACAAATTCGAGCGGCAAAGCCGCTCAATCCGAGCGCAGCGAGGCGTTTGGGGGTTGGCGAGCGTTAGCGAGTAGGGGGCGAAGCCCCCTAGTACACTGTAATACACCTATTATACACTGTGTAAAATAGTTTATGATAATTATTTGGAATGTAAAATAAAATAATATGTACTACAAAAACAACAGTATGTTTATGAAGGGATTAATTACAAATATACATTTCTAAAATTTGGCGGCACACTTTAAGAATTTGGCGGCACAGTGGTTGAGAATCGCTGAAATTGAGGCTAGGAAATTTTCAAAACATAATATGCAAAGCCCACATGCATCCAAAGATAAAAATTCAGTAGGCTACAAATTTCCATCGTTGTTTCCTTCGTCAGCCTGTACCGCCGTTGAAAATCCAGGTCGTCATATAGTGAAAAATAATCGACACGTAATCTTGATTTTCCCCCCCTTCTGCTCTCTAATTTTTCTAAAAACTCCTAATCCGCTAGCAATATCAAATCATTGATGTTTAATTACTTTGCAAAGCAAGAGTCGAGACTGTAGCGCAAAACAAAACAAACGTCACAAATTTATCCTCTGCGCATGGGCAGGTTATGAAATTCAGTCTCAACCGTGCTCGGGAGGAGGGTTGACATTAGCTGAGTTTATGAACTCTAGGTTGACATAACTCGGTGTTGAAAATAGCCGAAGACTACGACTTTTGCTAACCCTCGAGTTGAGACCGGTTTTTGAGAGGTTGAGATCTTATAACTCCGGGTTGAGAATTCGGGAAACTACGGCCGTTAGACGGTAGATTGTCATAGTGCTCATAGGTATTTAATCCATTTTGGCGGAGTGAAGACATAATTCTCGCCAAACCTTACAGCCTTTTGTTCTCTACAGGGTTGCTGTTTGGCGAACATTATGCTTTCACGCCGCCAAAATGAATTAAATACCTATGAGCACTGTCACGATCTACCGTCTAAGTGATGTCTAGTTAAGTTGAAGTTTAGTATAGTCTGATATCTTAACGATTCCACCACTAAAGCTTGCTGAATTTCTCTTAAAATAATAACAAGTCTTATATTTCAAACTTAAAGCGAAAGTTGTTTTAAGAGGCATTTTTTTTTATACATTTATTTGTATGCAAAAGCTGGTAATCTTCAATATCACATAAGAGCAAGTAATTTGTTTATAGGTTTAACTTACTTTGTATAATTACTTATTTTTTAGTATATTATTGCATGTTTTTGTACTCAAGTTATAATAGATACATATTTTTGATTATTAAAATTTTTTCTCGTTATGGTAAAAAAAAAAAAAAATTCTTCTGAAAAGAAACGAAAAGGATTTGGATTGCAAACCTAAATTCCTCTACAATATTTAATCATGATATTTATTGTAACTCTCAATACAAAGAGTTGTAAGTGAATCTAATGGTGTTGTCGCTTAAGCCATTGTTTTTCTTAAGAGCGACTACATGATTATTCGCGTTAAAATATCCATTGACCGTACCTTACTCATTTAAGAACAAAACAAACACAACAAAAAGAAATGATATCTCCCGAAAAACAACTTGACGTTGTAAAAAAAGCCTGCCAAGAAAAGTTATCAATCAGAAAAGTTGTGAATCCAATGTTTGCTGCCAAGTGGACGCGTTTAGTTTCTTCGGGGTACTTGCACACAATGAACTCAATTGGGATTATTAGGGGGGGATCCCCATAGGCAATCAGTACAGAATTTTTTATACATTATATGCCTAATCATTAATGACTAACCTACAAAAGTGTAATTTTTAATTCGGTGGAACTTTACAGGACAATTTTTGTAAGGGGGTCCGGCACCTCCATAGGAGCCCATGTTAAATTCAACAACTTTGGGGGCATCTAATTTAATAACCGATTCTTCAATCATTATGAAACTTTCGCAGTATAATATTTGGATACTTTTGAATACTTTAACACGAGATTTTTGTTATTTTTTAAAAATTAAAATAATTATGATTTTCTAAAAATATGTTTAAGAAAAATTATAAAATTTTAGACTAATTTTTTTTTTTTTTTTAAAAGTATGCTACTTATCAATAATTCCTCGTGTTAAAGTATTTAAATACATTAGAGAAACATGTCAAAAAATTTCAAGCATTTATGTCATATAGATTTTAAGCTATGTGCCCCCAAACATGAAAAAATGGCATTTTGAGAAATTCGGCTTTGAAGTTAAGAAACATGCATTAAGTACCTACATTTTGTTTACTTCAAAAAATTATTAAAAATACTTTGAAATAAGATATAATTACAAATGTGGCATCATTTTAAAGACATAAATTTATATTTTAATAAACAGTAATAAACTCGAAATCAATAATCTGAAATTTTTTCATGTGCCGGACCCCCTTAACCTACTATACTAAACTTCAACTTAACTTGACATCACTAGATGGTAGATCGTCACAGTGCTCATAGGCAATTTATCCATTTTGGTGGCGTGAAAGCATTATGCTCGCCAAGCCACAACCCTGTAGAGAACAAAAGGCTATAAGGTTTCGGCGAGAATTATGTCTTCACTCCGCTAAAATGGATTAGTTGCCTATGAGCACGGTGAAGATCTATCGTCTAGTGATGTTAAGTTGGAGTTTAGTATAGCTGTGTGGCCCCGCGTTGAGGAGATCAGTCATTGTGGATAGATTCCAGCTTTTGACGATTTGCGAACCAGGTTTGCTTCTTTCGCTGAAAAATTCATTGCTACTCCAACCGAAGCTCGATTCGCTCGATAAAAGTTTCATTACTATGCAACCACAGGATTGCTTCGCTCACTGAAATGTTCATTGCTGCTTTGAAATAACTTGGTTTTGAACGGTAGAAGTTTATTTGCTACTTAATGGGGTCCAGTACCGAAATTTCTTCAAAAATCCCAATTTTTTTTTTCTGATTTTAAGAAATAGTTCATACATTCCTGAAGAGAATGATGTTTTTAGCTTATTCCTCCGGTGATTAGAAGCCCACAAAATTACCTGTGATTTAAACATCACTAATGGGCGTAACACCTTGAAGCGTCTGCTTAACGTGCGTTTTTCGAGCACTAGTGTTTTTCACAGATGTTGCATATTCAAATCGATATATCTCCAGAACCATTAACAATTGGCTATTCAAATTTTTGGAGCATTTAATTTATATAGTTTTAAATATTTTGTCTTCACAGAATTTTATTTTTTTAATTCTGTTTTAAAATATAACATTTAGCGTAAAAGATAACATAAAAAAAAGCAAAAATTTCAATATTTTAACTTTGAGATTTTTTTTAAGTTTTTTTAATTCACCTATCAAAATTCTGTGAAGACAAAATTTTCTTTATATAATTATGTATTAAAGAAAGCTTTCACTTTGAAAAAAAAATTTATTTTTTCTTGACTTATATCAAAATGCGCAAACATCAATTATTATGGATTTTTCTTGGTTTTTGATTTTTTTTTTAAATAACTAAACACAATATTTAAAAAAAAAACATTCTCAAAGATATATAAATAGTATCTCATACATAAAATAAATTTTTGACATAAAAATATACACAAATAAAGTTTTTTTTATTTTTGGTACCGGACCCCCTTAAGCCCTTATTACTAGAACCTTCCAATTTTTGGGAATTATTTCCTCAGTAAATGGAATTACACCCTTCCCCTCCTCAATCCTCTGAGAATATTTTAACATTCTGTTTGTGAAAAGAAAAGTTAGAAGGCCAGAACTACTTATGTTTAAAATTACAGACTTATACGCTTATTAGAACTCACTTTATAACTTTGTAAGGAATTTTTAAGAAATTAAAAAAAAAAAAAAAAAATTAAAAAATAATTAAAAATTTAATATTCTGTTTGTCAAAAGCATAATTAAAAGGCCAAAATTACTTTTGCTGAAAATTTCAGAGATCTAGGACTATTAGAAGTAGCTTTGCAAAAAGCTTTAAATATTAAAATATATATATATATAAACAATTAAAATTTTAACATTTTATTTGTCAAAAGCATAAATAAAAGGCCAAATTAACTTATGTTTCGAACTTTAACGTTCTACGTATATTGGAAGTCACTTTTTATAAAGCCACAAGGCAAGAGCCACAGACAGACTTTATTTTATTTTTAAAGATTATCTGTCTTTTAAGTATCAAAGACTTTTGTCCGTTGGTACTAAAAATCAATTATATCAATCAAGAAAAATTAATGCACTTTTAAGTAGATATGTCAATGGATATTTTTTCTTTTTAAGTAATACAACAAACACAGTCAAAACAATGCTACATTTAAAATACATTTTTGTATTACAATCTTTTAAAATCACAGAATTTTTATTTTCATACATTTAAAAGTTTTTTATACTTTACAAAAGAATATTTCTGTCGAGTTGAAATAAAAAAAATTCAAAATGAATAAAAATAAATGCATTTGCATGACAGCAATAAACGTAATTTATATTTCTCTAAAGAAGTTATAATTAATTGTCATGCACAAGATCTTAAGTATTCCCTTCGTAAACATTAAAATTACTCAGATAAAACATATATTTATTTATTGCAAAAAGATAAACTATCATCCATTTATTTGATCTTCCAGCTCATTTGGTTCTAATACTTTAATTCTATATGAAAGTTCTTTGGACCAAAACCAACTGTAAGAGTTGTCAAACAGTATGAAATCTGAAATTAATACAACAATTAAAATCAGAAAATATGCCTTAAAATCAGTTATAAAAACATTAAGAAATTTAAAGAAATAATCCATTGATATGATATGCTTTTGGTTTAATGCTTTCTAAATTGTGTAATACGTATTGATGGAATGGTCATTACAACATCCAATAATTTCAAACTTAAAATTCTGAAAATTAACTCTAAAGAAATTTGCTGTTTCAAATTGCGTTTAACAATCACATAGTTTAAAAAATTTAAAACACACGATTCAGTATCTCAAAGAAATTTTATCGGATGCATGCAATATACATAAATACTAGTGGGCCTGTGCGCATGCGCGTTTACGATTGCTTAAAAGAATTACTTTTTGGGGAATTCGGCAGAGTGAGGTATTGCATCGTATTGTTAAAAATTCTTAGGTTTCTTCTAAATAAAAATTTCAGAGTTCTAGGACTATTAGAAGTAGTTTTGCAAAAAACTTTAAATATTAAAATATATATATATATATATATATATATATATATATATATATATATATATATATATAAACAATTAAAATTTTAAAATTTTATTTGTCAAAAGCATAATTAAAAGGCCAAATTAACTTATGTTTCCAACTTTAACGTTCTACGTATATTGGAAGTAACTTTTTATAAAGCCACAAGGCTAGAGCCACAGGCAGACTTTATTTTATTTTTAAAGATTATCTGTCTTTTAAGTATCAAAGACTTTTGTCCTTTGGTACTAAAAATCAATTATATCAATTAAGAAAAATTAATGCACTTTTAAGTAGATCATTCTTGACATAAATTATTCAATTAATCTTGACAAAAAATCTTAAATGAGATTTTCGCTTTTGGATAATGCTTCCATGCTCTGTATTCTATTACAACTTCCAAGTTATTATTATTTCCAAATTTTTTATTGGACAAGTTTTTAAAAGAAGAGATTCGAATATCTTTTAAATTTAGAACCCTTTAACGTGGATTGGGCCAAAAGGCTTTTGATAAGCATGGAATAGTTAAAACAGACTCAAAATTATTTTTTAGATGATTAATGTTCTCATTTTGGGACTTACACTCGCCAGTTTTCTCACACTTGTACATCCCCGATTCAGAGAAGTCCTGATGAGATATTGTATTTCATTCATAAGATTTATTAGATCTGTTAAACGTTCTTGACTTGCGATTTATCTTTTCAATAGTGCTGCCATCTACTGTTAAATTACTGGATACTATTACATTTTCTAAAAAAAAGTTTGGACTGCTTCTGATTTTTAAAAAAAAATTAATTTTTTCAAACAAATAAGACCATGTGTAATTGTGAATTAACTAATCGTCCGAAGCGGAGGACATAGTCTTTACACCCGAGGAACATTTCTTAATGTTTGTTTTGTATAAAGAGAAAAATATGAATCGTCACAAAAAAATTAACACCCATAAATAATATACAAGATTAACAATAGCATTAAATATAAACAAAATCATGGTCAAATTCTCAAATAACATAGTTATTTCATACAACTGTAATATGCAAACATTAAGTTAAATTAAATGTTACCATGCTTTTTTGAAAATATATATTTTACTTAAAAATGTGAGAATTAATAGTTAAAATTCTACAGCAGCTATTAAATACTACTGTAACCTTTAAAAGAAACATTAGATTAGCTTTAAATTACAAATCTCTTAACGTGAATTTTACCCATAGGGGTTTGATAAGCATTGTGACTGATTCACAAGTATTTTTTTAAAATGATTAATGTTCTTATTTCGGGACTTACACTCGCCAGTTTTCTCACACTTGTACATCCCCGATTCAGAGAAGTCCTTCGTATTCATCCTCTCTATGGGAACAACTTCCGTCACTTGTTCATCCTTGTAAGACAGCCCGAAGTCAATGTCCCCGCTCTTAATCTCAAACTCCCACTCGATCACGGACCCGGCTTCTTTCACATCGAGGGGTATTTTGACGGAAGAGAAACGGGAAACGCAGAGTTTCTTCACTCCTGGAAAATTCGAGAGCGGAATTTGGCTCTTGTGGATGTAGTATTTCTTGTCTATTGGGCCGCCTTGGTTTAACTATGGAAAGACAAGCAAAAGAGACTTGAGTTAGAAACGTTTACAGAGGATACCTTTAGAATGAGGCAGTTGTAAATAATTTAATCGATGTAATTGACTGGAGTTAAGGGTTCAATGATTGATAGGTTTTTTTTTTGTTCGGTTGTTGACTCCAAAAATATAGCGTGTACAACATTTATCGAGGGGTATTTTGACGGAAGAGAAACGGGAAACGCAGAGTTTCTTCACTCCTGGAAAATTCGAGAGCGGAATTTGGCTCTTGTGGATGTAGTATTTCTTGTCTATTGGGCCGCCTTGGTTTAACTATGGAAAGACAAGCAAAAGAGACTTGAGTTAGAAACGTTTACAGAGGATACCTTTAGAATGAGGCAGTTGTAAATAATTTAATCGATGTAATTGACTGGAGTTAAGGGTTCAATGATTGATAAGTTTTTTTTTTTTTGTTCGGTTGTTGACTCCAAAAATATAGCGTGTACAGCATTTATTGAGGGGTATTTTGACGGAAGAGAAACGGGAAACGCAGAGTTTCTTCACTCCTGGAAAATTTGAGAGCTGAATTTGGCTCTTGTGAATGTAGTATTTCTTGTCTATTGGGCCGCCTTGGTTTAACTATGGAAAGACAAACAAAAGAGACTTGAGTTAGAAACGTTTACAGAGGATACCTTTAGAATGAGGCAGTTGTAAATAATTTAATCGATGTAATTAACTGGAGTTAAGGGTTCAATGATTGATAAGTTTTTTTTTTTTTTTGTTCGGTTGTTGACTCCAAAAATATAGCGTGTACAGCATTTATTTTCCAATGAAGATGTGTAGCACTATATGACTGATTATAATAAACTTATTATTTTCGAGAATAATTTATGTCAATGTGGAAAAAGAATTTTATGTGTTTTGTAACTCTATAGGTCTGATTAATCTGTATTTATTCTGTGTAAGCTGGTGTATATGTTATATTTAAAAATACTCTCTTTTAAAAATATGTCAAGTATCAACTCAACTCTTAGCCGACCAAACGGTATAGTGGTTAGCGTGCTAGCATCTAGATCGCGAGGTTGCGGGTTCGAGTCCCGTGTATGACATGGGTGTTTGTAAATGTATGTTGGCTTGTCTAATGACCAATGTTTTGGCGCATTATAGCCCTCGTGTTTCTGATTGTGCCAGATAATCTGAATATAACCAACCAAGTCAACTCTTAAAAATATGTGAAGTGTTAATGCATTTAAAAGAGCTGTTATAATGTGCTGTACTTTTTTTTTTTACTTTTCTGTGATTTTGCTAAATTGTAAGGCGAATTATGATTTGTCTCAGTGATTGAAATAATGACAAGAACCCTTTAAAGAAAAAATACACACACACACATATCTATATCAAAACTACACATTTTTGTTCAGTCTGGATACAATGTGATGATGTTAAACTCGTTTCTACATACAGTTTCTATTTAAAATTTCCATTAACAGAAAAGAAAATATATTTCAACAGTTATTATTAAATTGGGTTTTAATTCCTAACGAAGGTTTTGAAACTCCTTACAATAGTCTTGCAGAGTGGATTTCCATCGGGGTCCGTTCTCGTTCCACCCATGAATACGGGTAACTGATCGGGGTCTATCACCTTCAAAAGTTCGTTCTTCCATCCCTCTGAAAAAGAGGGATTTTTCAGTGAAAATTTGAACTAAGTACATTTTAGAGGTAAATATATAGTAATATTAATTTCTACAGAGTCCAACCCATTTGCAAATCTTGATGGCTGACTAGAACTGTAAAACTATTATATGCATAATTTAATTACCATCTAAGACATTACTATTTAAGATTTTCAACAATGCTATTACTTTCGACGTTTAATCGTTAAAATACCTAGTTATAACAGCCTTAATTTACTGCAGGAAGCTAGGAGGCACTGCTACCTAATGCTCGCCCCGGGATTACTACGCAAGTCCTTTGGTTCGCTTCAAAGTGAGGCATTTAAATTACGCCACAGCAAAAGGCAGTTTCAGCTGCATAATCAAGAAAATCCTTGAAATGTGATATTGTTCAATGGAAATGAAAGTGTTGTATTATTTATTATAGGTTACAATTCTTGCAACGTCACTATCCTACTACTTATGTCGAGAAGTGTTAAGCAGGGACAGTGTGGTAACGTGGTCGAACATCTTTGCTAAACGATAAAAATAAGCAGAATTCTCATACATATATTTTTAAAAAAGATAAGTTAATTCAACGAATAATTAAAATTTACTGACTGATTTTGCATGAGACCAAAATATGACAATTGTGATAAGTTACAATTCTTTCAACGTCACTATCCCACTACTTATATCGAGAAGTGTTAAGCAGGAACAGTGTGGTAACGTGGTCGAACATCTTTGGTAAATGATAAAAATAAGCAGAATTCTCATACATATATTTTTAAAAAAGATAAGTTAATTCAACGAACAATTAAAATTTACTGACTGATTTCGCATGAGCCCAAAACTAATTAAAGTTGCAAATTGAAATTTCTTAACGAAGCAATATAAGCAATTATATGTTTGCATAATCATTTTTGAAATACATAAAAAATGAAACAGGAAAATCCCAAATAATCTGGTATTCAATCAATCGGAAAGCTCATTCGATCGGAATTTAGGGAAAATGAAGTTTAGCGAGAAAATTGGTACTCATTCAGCAAACGTGTTTTTTTTTTTTTTTTTAAATTTGTTTAATTTTATTTGAGATTTCGAAGTAGAGTGGTGTTTTTACATAGAGAAAGACTAGGAGTAGAGCTGGCTCTTCCCATTGACCTTCATTGAGAAAACCATAACACGTCGCTCAAGAAATCATAGGTAACATTCAATCAGGAAGAATAGTAAAAGCATTGATAACTGTGTAAAATTTCGCATTTTAAAACTGCATTTTATCCACAAATATATGAATAAATGTTAGTAAAATTTTAAATGTCGGTCGTTTGTTGAAATACAATCATACTTCCTTACCACAAGCAAGTGCCGTAATGGAGATATTATTCTTCATTACTTATATGAGTGGCAACACTTTTCGACTTCATTATGGCCTTGCTTGTGTATATATATAAACGGATACTAATGAAGTCCGTGTGTAGGATCGCTAAACCACGATCTGCTACCCGGTGGATTGAAATATGTTTCTAAAGTATGGTTGGTTGGTTGTATTCAGATTATCTGGCGCCGTCAGCAACACAAAGGCTATAATGCGCCGAAACATTCGTCATCAGACAAGCCAACATACATTTACAAACACCCATGCCTAACCAGAGGTGTAGTGTAAAATAAAAAGGTGGGGGAACGCTATGTCGCGTAGTTACAAACGTTTATTTTTTTTTTCTGTGAGGATGCGGGGGGGGGGGGGAGTAAAAATGACAACTAAGAATATATAACTTTATTAATACTACTTTAGTAATTTCAAAACAAACTACATGCACCTGAAAAATACATACGTCAGTTCATTACTAATGAAGTAGCATTAAAACATTGAAAGACTGGGAGGGGGAGGAGGAGTCTAATTCATCAATCGGATTGTTCATGGAATGGCCATGTGCGGGTTGCCGTGCTTCTTTCAAGTGTTTTGCAAGTACTTGAACTTGCCTGCTCTACTCATCTATATCGATGGCTCAGCTCTGAAGTTGTGGATCGAAAACGAAGGCATAGTTCTCACAAAAGAACTTTTTAATTTTCTTACTTGACTTTCCGTTAAGTGTCACGTAAAAAAAAGAAGGAAACAAAAAAAAATTCAGATGAGGGAACGCCGTTCCTCCTTCAAAAATGGTAAAGGATCGTAGTTCCCAAGCGTTCCCGCTCCACTACATCCCTGTGCCTAACACGGGACTCGAACCCGCAACCTCACGGTCTAGAAGCTAGCACGCTAATCACAATACCGTTTGGTCGGCTTCTAAAGTATGATTATGCCAGTTTGGTATGTTTAAGTTATATTGGTTTTTATTTTAAGAAATGGCTACTCAGACTGAGTTGCTTCGAATAAAGATTGTTTATACATATTGGTCTTCTTCTTCATAATTGAAACACGCCGACCAAAAGGTATAGTGGCTAGCGTGCTAGCTTCTAGGCCGCGAGGTTGCGGGTTCCGAGTCCCGTATTAGGCATGGGTGTTTGTAAATGTATGTTGGTTTGTCTGATGACGAATGTTTCGGCGCATTATAGCCCTCGTGTTGCTGACGGCGCCAGATAATCTGAAAACAACCAACCATAATTGAAACACAACACTGCGAATAATCTGCTACAATAAATCTTACCAAAAAAAATTTACATAGTTCCTTTGGAATGTGTACATTATGCTGCATTAAGAAGAAAGTTGCGGATATTATTATTCAATTTGACTTGAAGTTCACATATTTTCCGTCTACGGGAAGCGTATGGTTTCTCCCCGTACCGGTGAAGGATTAAGGCCGCAACTTTCGCGGGTTACCGTTTTTTTTTTTTGTTTTTTTTTACAAATTTAACTAAAGCAAAAGATTTTGGCAAAATAGGTTTATTTTTTTCGAACTATTCATTGAAATACCATTTTCACATAAATGAAATCCCATTTAATGCCTACCAAATGTTCAAGATATGTATGGAAGATAAAGAGCAAAATGATTTCTTAAACGAAAAAATGAAGCTCTTCCCAAAGTACAGCTCTATTACTTACCAGCTCCGTAGACGTTAATCTTAGCCAGTGTTCTCGAAGTTAACAAATTCTTCGCGACGTTGAAAGGAATCTTGAAATAAGAATTGACTAAAAAGAAAACAATACTCGATTAAATTTTTGAATTTGAATTTACAATTTATGTTATGTTTGAAGATTTTATATTCCAAAAATTTTATAATACCTCACCGTTTATAAAATACACTGCTTTTAATCGCTCTGGGAAAGTGTCTTGTGCTTTCGAAAGTTTCATCAAAACTTCCAATCCTATTAAAAGTTTCAGAAATTCAATGTATTTAGTATTAAGACATTATTAGATAATTCATATAAGCTTTAAAATATTTGACAAAATATTGTACTTAGAAATGTAACGCTGTGAAATTAAATAGATTTTGACATACAAATCACATGAATTATTATTATATGCCACGTCTCTGCTTGGTCAACAGTACATACCACGCAATATGAATATGCTATAAGGATGTATTCTCTGTACAGGGTGTTTAGAAACGACCGCATTTCCTTAGTACACGCGTATTCTAGAACAAAAATAAAGCATATTTCGAATTTATTGTCGGGGTCGCAAATGAAAATGTATGGGTCTGAAATTTTTTTAAAGTTGGGACTATTTTCAGGTTGCTTAAGAACGAAAACCTTATTACTGACTCCAAATGTATCAATGACAGTAATTAAAATACAAGTTGCCCACGCGTTTTCAAAGATAGGACTTAAACACTGTCCACATTAAATTGGCGATTGATTTCACGCAATTTGCATTTCTGATTTCATTTGTTTTAAATATCGTTTTGACTGAGTTTGTTTTAATATTTTCAGAATCAGCCAAACTTGTCGAATAATGATATGTTAAGAATTTTTTGAATTCTATATTTTTTATTGCTCTTTGATTCGATTTAAGAATTTTCTGAAATGTACCTCATTCTTATTAAATTCGAATAAAAAGGTGTTCCAAAAGTGATATATCATCTTTAAAAATTAATATCTTGAAAACTGTTAAAAAAAGGAGGGGGGGGGGGGATGGAAACAACTTGTACATTCATTGAATATTCAATAAAATTTATGAAAATTGAATAAAAAACTATTTTAATCTATTACCGGTAGTTGACGCTGCAGTCGATTTTGAAAGTATTGAAAGAAGTAATATGTTGGATATATCAATAGAGTGAGAGGCGACTGCAATTTTTGGACCCCATCGAACATCATTCTGATTTTTTTTATAGAAATTAGAGAAAAGTGAGTAGATTACGAATCCACTGGTCTGCCGTGGCAAAAATGGCCGAAACTAGTCAAAAATCGACTTATAATAAGTTGAACTAAATCCAATTGCCAAATGAGCCATAACTTGCCAAATAATGAGCATTTTTTATTATTTGGTAAACCTCATTCTTTAATTATCAATTAAGAAGGTTGCAGACGATTCAGATATCTGGCGACGATCTACCGGCATCTATTACAAGGGAGCCAAATTGGCAATAAACATTACGTCACGGATGACGTAACTGACGTCGCCAATTTGGCATACTTTTAAAAGATACACATTTTCCAAGTCAGAGATCAAAAATCGTTTGCGCTTTTTCTCATTGAAAATCAAAATGCAGGGTTGCCAGACGAAAAAGTTTGTTCTCTTTTTGGAAAGTTATGACATATTTGGCAATCGGATTTTAGTTCAACTCATTCCAAGCCGATTTTTGATCAGTTTCGGCCATTTTTGCCACGGCAGACCAGTGGATTCGTAATCTACTAACTTTTCTCCAATCTCTATAAAAAAATTCAGAATGATGTTAGATGAGGTCCAAAAATTGCAGTCGCCTCTCGGACTACAAGACTATATTCGCTTTCAGTGGGGGCTCCCAGTGGGGACCAGGCTCCGATACATTGCAGTAAGTATTACTGCAATTGTTCTTTGGAACAGCTTGTTATTGAGAACATAAATTCGGTTGCTAAAGTTTTGTCATAAAAAAAAGACAAGATAGTGTAAAATGATTTTAATTTGATTTTGAGGCCAATACTTTTTAAACTCCTGATTTTATACTCGATGTTTTATTTCTGCCTGTGACAAGGCTGGTGTTTGAGTTCGATATTGAATACAAATCTTGCGTAACACTTGATGCAATAGAAGCCGTGGATCTCTTATACAAACTATAGCTGTGGAGTGTATTTATTTACAAAAATTGAATTCAATTACCAAAATTCGGTGACGTTGAGGATGCAGAAATTAGCAATTTATAATTCTAAAATTTTGTGTAATTGTTGTTGTTAAGAAGTATTAACTTCACTACCGTAAACCGTTCAACTAAATCTGTAGTTATTGATTTTTTGGATTTTAAGCATTTTTATTCTAATTTTTACAACTTGGACCCATTGAGGCGACAGAAGATATCAAATCAGCTTTTACAAAATTTAAATCAAATATGTAAAATATGAAATACAAGAATACAAATAAAAACAGGAGGAATCAATATTCACCAAACTTGTCCACGGCATTTGTAAAAGTTAGACCATCTGCATTGAATATTATTATGACACCAGATAGCCTCCGATTTAACTGTTAAGAGAAAAAGTCAGCATTTTGTGTAGACTGAATTGTTTCAATATCAATGTTTTTTAAAAAAAAAAAAAATCTTAAATATATATATATATATATATATATATATATATATATATATATATATATATATATATATATATATATATATATATATATATATATATAAAGTCGTAAATATAAAAAGTAGAAATTTTCAGAGGAAAAAAGATATTTGAGATTTCATTTTATACTTTTTTTTCTAATTTAATATATATTTAATTTCATAATGATTAATATAAAAAAATAGTTTGCCTTTTTTTTATATATATATCTTTCTTTTTTGAATTAATTTGAAAGTGTTTTGCGATGTTTCCAATTTGTAATGTTTGATGCGTTCAAAGGCAAACTGTACATTTAAACCTCTTTCTGTATTCCATATTCATGAATTAAATCACAAAGAATAATATAAAAAAAGCTTAATTGGAAAGATTAATGACTTCTAAAGATGATCTTGTGCTTTTTAGTACTTTGTGTAATGCTAAGAAGAATGAAAAAATTTATTTCCCATTTCTCCAGAGTTTGTTAAAACCATCGCAAGTTTCATTCTCTGAATCGCCGACCAAACGGTATAGTGGTTAGCGTGCTATCTTCTAGACAACGAGGTTGCGGGTTCGAGTCCTGCATTAGGCATGGGTGTTTGTAAATATATGTTGGCTTGTCTAATAACGAATGTTTTGGCGCTTTATAGCCCTTGTGTTGCTGACGGCGCCAGATAATCTGAAAACAACCAACCATTCTCTGAATCCATCTGAAGGTTCCTATTAAAAGTATGTAACAGTGACTTTTCCATAGGAAAATTTATATTTTCTAGTTATCTCTTTTATCTCACTTTCCTTAGAGGGTATTCAGTAGCTTTGATCACGCTATATAATTCTTTTCCACATATCTTCCACAATTAAGAGTACTTCGATATGTGCATTTAACAACATGTGATTTAAAAATAAAATTAAAGATAAAAATGTAATTTTATAATTGACTTAGGGCTGATGTAGAGTTTTCCCTGGGCCGTAAGTCAAAGACCATTACAAAGTTTTTTTTTATTTTTAATTTGAGTTTTATAAAGCATCGATACATTAATATAACTGAACAACATCAGTGTGCCTTTTTTGTTTTATTATGCAAGCAGGCGGAGCAGGTGCATGCCAACACAATGCCTCTTAGTCCGAGAGGCGACTGCAAACTTTTGGACCTCATCGAACAGCATTCTGAATTTTTTATAGGGATTGGAGAAAAGTGAGTAGATTAGGAATCCACTGGTCTGCCGTGCAAAAATGGCCGAAACTGATCAAAAATAGACTTGGAATGAGTTGAACTAAAATCCGATTGCCAAATATGTCATAACTTGCCAAAAAGAGAACAAACTTTTTCGTCTAGCAACCCACTTCATTTTGATTTTCAATGAGAAAAAGCGCAAACGATTTTTGATCTCTGGCTTGGAAAATGTGTATCTTTTAAAAGTAAGCCAAATTGGCGACATCAGTTACGTCATCCGTGACGTAATGTTTATTGCCAACTTGGCTCTTTTTTAATAAATGCAAGTAGACCGTCGCCAGATATCTGAATCGTCTGCAACCTTCTTAATTGATAATTAAAGAGTGAGGGTTACCAAATAAAAAAAGAAATGCTCATTATTTGGCAAGTTATGGCGCATTTGGCAATTGGATTTAGTTCAACTTATTAAAAGTCGATTTTTGACCAGTTTCGGTCATTTTTGCCACGGCAGACCAGTGGATTCCTAATCTACTCACTTTTCTCTAATTTCTATAAAAATATCAGAATGATGTTCGATGGGGTCCAAAAATTACAGTCGCCTCTCTGTCTATCTTCTGCGCATGTCTAAACATTAAGAGAGGATGCACACCGGACAACACTCTTTACCTATTAAAAACAATACCCATGGGTTGGTTGGTTGTTTTCAGATTATCTGAAGCCGTCAGCAACACGCCGCAACATTCGTCGTTTGACAAGCCAACATACATTTACAAACATCCATGACTTACACGGGACTCGAACCCGCAACCTCACGGTCTAGAAGCTAGCACGCTAACCACTATACCATTCGGTCGACCAATACCCATGAGCTCAAAGTCCAGGGAAAAAAACCCCAATAATTACATTCAAATTCATTAGTATTCTAAAAAATAGTTGTATATATTTATTGAACTCCGAATAAATTACGACACAGCTTTTATAAAATAAAAACTATAATTTATTCGCCATTTCAAAGACTCAGAAAATCTCTCCAAGCAAAAGTAAACACGATAAACTTAACAAAAGCTTCAGTACGTTCAACTTCGGTTATAGAGATAAATCAGATTACGCAAAAAATCAAGGAATAAGCCTCTTTCAAAGCAGCACTCAAAGTAATACAAAGTTCAGAGCGGATGATCAGAACGCACGGTATAATAGCGAAATTTCTTGATTAATTCGCGTGTTGCCAATTTTTTCAAGCCTGTTCGAGTATTATCGCTTTTTACAAATAAATTTAATTTTATTGAACTTTAAAAAGAAATATGTACATAATTTAAAAGTATTGTTGCATAAATTGTTTGTATATAGTGTAAATAGTGACGTATTATTTTAAAATTCTATTGTAATTTATTTGATATTATTTTATTTATTAACAGCGATTATACAAGTTAGAAAAAGGTGGCAACACCTAAAGCAAGCGAGAAATGTCGAGATGTTTCTTTTTCGATGAATTGGCGGGAAATTTCGGGCGCCTGCTATATAAAGACCGGAGATCGGGAAATTTTCAGACTGACTTCGGACTTTGATGAAAGCTTATCGCTTTGTTTACCTATTGGAGTGAGCTTGTATAATCGCTGTATTCGAAGTTTTTTTTGCTGAAGCTTGTGTTGAAGCTTGAGAGTGACCGTTGCCTTTGAATAAATTTTGTGAGTTTTCTGAAGAGAGAATAAATATTTTCATACCGTAAAAACTGTGCCATCATTGCCTCAGTGGAAAAATTCTTAACAGTATATGCATAAAAAATGCTCAACAATACTACATGAGTTATAGCAACTCGTTATACTTTCAAAGAAGTTTCATTATAGAACCCTAATAGCACACATCCTTCCAGGGAGGTTCCTGGGAAGTCATTCGTACTCCCGGGAATGACTGGGGACTTCCTAAGGACCTCCCTGGGAGGATGTGTGCTATTAGGGAAATAATGAAACTTTTTGATGTTTGAAGCAAATTAAGTATTTAAAATATTTTTACATTTCTCTTAAATTATTGACGGGGCTTTCAAGTCCCGTCAGTATCCTCACGGTACTGTTTTAATTTAAATGCTTTGAGACCCATTGGGACTTTGAGATCCACTTCTAAGAAGTTCATTCTTCAATTGTTTTGGATAGCAGCACAAACTAATTTCTCTTTGCAATTTTGCTAGAGACAAGTTACAAGTACATAAGACGATAGAAGGTCAAGATGAATATTTAGAAGATTGAAAATCCTCCATGTGTTAGTCTTTGCATATAAAGAGCTTGTGCATGCTGGCATACAATTGAAAAACCTATTTCATAAAAGTGGATTTAAAAGTTCCAATGGATCTCAAAGCGTTTAAATTTACCCAGAACCTTTAGAAATTTTGCCAGTAAATAAAGGGTTAAGTAAAAAACTTTCCTCCCTTCCCCCCTCCAATTAGTAAAAAACATTATACACAGCAATGTATTGATTTTCGGATCAGTATTAAACAAGTTCATTTGTTTTCCTTAGTATGTATAAGTTTGGAATCAAATATATAATTGAAGTACCATCAACTGTTTTCGAAATAAAATATGCATTTTAATATTTAGTTGTGTTTGAAAATTTTTGTTATTCATTCTTTAGTATGCAGGCCATCACCGTATGTACATGTAAAAACAAATTTAACCAAAATATATTATGTTATGTACCTTTTATATTGCTTTATTGCTTTAGTACAAATTTCATAGGGTGTATGAAATTTTAAAATCTCAAAACGACATTATTAAAAATCTATAATTAACACATACTTATTGTTTAAGGCATTGTTTGCTTTTTCAAAACTACTAAAAATTTTGGTGCTAGATGTAAGTTGTATGCTGATAATAGAAAGGAGAAAAAATACAATTAATTTTCATTCCTTGTGTGCCGACCAAACGGTATAGTGGTTAGCTTGCTAGCTTCTAGACCGCGAGGTTGCGGGTTCGAGTCCCGTGTTAGGCATGGGTGTTTGTAAATGTATGCTGGCTTGTTTAATGACGAATGTTTCGGCGCATTATAGCCCTCGTGTTGGTGACGGCGCCAGATAATCTGAATACAACCAACAATACAACCATTCCTTGTGTTTCTCCTTTTTCAGTTGCCATTATATTACCATGAAATGCTATGTCACTAAATTAAAAACAACTAGGTTGGTTGTATTCAGATTATCTGGCGCCGTCAGCAACACGAGGGCTATAATGCGCCGAAACATTTCGTCATTAAACAAACCAACATACATTTACAAACACCCATGCCTACACGGGACTCGAACCCGCAACCTCGCGGTCTAGAAGCCAGCACGCTAACCACTATACCGTTTGGTCGGCCTAAAAACAACTAGGAATTGCAAAATATACCTACTGTTGAAGAACGAATTGTTAAAAAACAAGTAATAAATTATATTTGGAATTGTGTACTTATTTTAACTCACACACTGATTGCATTAGTAATATTCTTTAAAGAACTGTCAGTAACAGAAATTTGCATTTCATACTTTAGAGAGATTCGTTTAGAAACATTCATAGTATCTTGGTTAATTATTATAGACATTTATCTAGCTAAATATCCACATATACTTTTAGTTTTACTAGTTTAAATCCTCACTGTACCTTTTTATGATTTATTTTTACGAATTTTTAGTTTTTAACAAACGATATGTTTCTGAAATTATGTATTAGATTCTATAAAAAATCAAATAAAAATGGTAATACTTTCTGCAATTAATAACTTCTTTATAAATAATACTCGGTATAATTTTTATGGTTGAAGAAAGGCACTAAATATAACATTCGTACCTCTTTACTTCTTTTCTCTAAATTCTTTTCATAGAATGTTAGAATTTGATGAAAGAATATCTCAATGTCGGTAAGCCTAGCTGACATGTGAAGACCTGTACAAAAGATAAAATACTTTCAGCATTTATGATTAATTTATTTTACATCCATATTTCATTATGATTTTGTCCTCAAGGGTTTTTCTATGAAATTTGGTCTAAGTGCTTAATCTTATTTTGAAATGATAAAAGGTACAAAATGGCAAAATCTAAATAGTGAACCTATGCCAAACCTAAATGTGAAACAACACCTCGCAATTAAAATAAATAACCCTTTTAAAATAACAACCTTGACCAAAAGTATTAGCCAGTCTAATGTTTTTACGTATGACTCAAAGTCACTTAATTACTTATTATAACATTAATGTCGACTTCAGACATTAACATAAGCAAATATTATTGCATTCAGCAATAAATAAAATACTATCAGTATGCTAATGCAAAATTCGCATTTTCTTGGAATAATGGGTAGTCTGTTCTCACAGTTTCTAGTGTGTATATATATATTCTCGAGTTCTTTTTATAAGGTGTATGCATACCATAGCATTTTTTTTTTTTTAATTCTGAGTTTAAAAATCCAATTATTTTTTAGATTAGTTAGAAAGTATATGATTAAAATAATTTCATAATAAAAATTCAAATTTCGGCAATTGTTAATTTGTTAATTAAGCTTTAATTAGATAATTAGTAACTTTTTCAAACAATGATATATCAAATTCTAATTTACTTAGAAACGCAATTCTACTTGGAAACCATTCGAAATATTATTCTTAATGTTTTGAATCTCAATTAAGTTTCTTATATAAAAGAGTGTTTTACAATTTATTATGTGTGAAAACATGAAAAAAATACATATTTTCAAAGAATTCTAAGTTTTAAAAATCCCTAAAAAATCAATTTCTCAACCAATATTATATAATTGAGTTTCAAAACATCTAGCATATTATGTAGATTACTATGATACAAAAAAAAATTATAATTGAACATTTTGTTGATGAATTATCGTTGTTTGAATAAAGCATGACATAATCAAAATACAATTGGTCAGAAAAACAGGTTTAAAGTTTTTAAAACGTGGTATCTAACAGGGGAAGTACCTACCTATAATTGATTGTAACTTAAAAACTATTAAGGATATTTTCACATGTTTAGTATTGTGTGAAAGCTAAAGTATCAGAGAATATTAATACATAATAACAAAAAAATTAATATTCTTATCGATTTTCGTAAATTGTATTGTATACGTTCACCTTACTGAAATCATAACGCACATCGATTTTACCTTCGAGAATATACCGAAAAATAGTAAACCTAGTAACCAGCACAACTCTTAAAAATACAGCTTTTAATAGAAAATGGCAATAGCCACTGGAGGTTGCAAAAGCTCTTAAATGTTGAAGAAATTCGATACACCATCAAACGCCTTGAAATACTGGAGCTCATATAAATCGCAAAAGAACAGAAAAGAAAAAGTATCGACACACGTAGAGAAAAGTGATAGTTAAAGCGAGTACTTTTGAATTATTCATGTGTGAGTCCGGTTATTCATGTGTGTGTGGAAAATAAGAATCCTTTAATATGGAAACGGTGTTCTTGATGATGTTACAACATAAATAGTTTTGGCCTTCTAATTGGACTTTAGAAAAACGTAATTTTTGTTTAGTTCGTTATTAATTAATTTTTTTAATTATTTAATATATATTTTGCAAAACGATTTTAAATAGGGCATCAGCTTTGAAATTTTCAACATAAGTAGTTGGGACTTTCTAATTGGATTTTTGAAAAACAGAATTTTAATTTAATTTTTTTTATTTTTAATTAACAAATATTTTACAAAACAATTTTTAATTGGGCTACAGTTCTGAAAATTTCAACACAAGTAGTTTTGGCCTTCTAATTGGACTGACAAAAAGAATGTTGAAATTTTAATTTGGTTTTTTAATTAATTTTGTTAATTAATTTTTTCACAAAAAGTGACTTCTAATAGACCTAGATTTCTGAAAGTTTCAACATAAGTAGTTTTGGCCATAAACACGCATTTAAATAATCTTAAAGGGCTTGTTCTATGCTTGCTTAGCAATGAACCTTTCAACGAGTGAAGTAAGCCTGTGTTTATGTGTCAATGAACTTTTCAATGAACGAAGGGAGCTCGATTTCGCGTAGCGATGAACCTTCCTGCGAGCGTAGCGCCAAAAACTGGGACCTATACACGAATGACAGATTTCCGCAATGCGAGGCCTCACAGCTAGCTAAAATATTGCACATGTTAAAATTTCGTAGCGAAGCATGGGTATTCATCTAGTTGATATAAAACTAAAAAATTACATTGTTTTAAGTAATTACTGAAAATGTACTTAATGTTTATTTATTACAGGATTATATAATTAATACGTTGAGTGCCATCGGTGGCTGACACTAAACTTTCCGTTTAAGTAGCGTCAACCACCGGTGGCTGACAATACGCTGTTGTTTTTCCCACATCTGTATTTTGACATAGTGTCTTTCACAGTACTTTTTTAAAGTGCAGGAAGTCTTTTTTTTTAAGTACTTTTGATATTTCAATAGATAAAATATTATTAAATAGACTATGTCCAAAATTCCCTTGTGAAAATTGCCTACATAAGAATTTAAAGTCCGAGGTCTGGCAACGCTGCGTAAACCTGTGAAATGAATGTCTATAAGCATTTCATTCTAAACGTAAATATCTTCTAATGTGAAAAGAAACAAGGGCCATAATATATTTACACGGCTGTATCGAGTAAATTTCAATCGGTTAGTAGTGCGCTTCGCATTGCTATACCGCAATATCAGCGCTTCTAAGCAGCGCGCGTGGTCTTAAGGAGAATTTATAAGAATTCGCCTGGTGCTCAACGAGTTAAGATAACCAGATTTTATAATTAAAATGGGACATGTCTATTTATTCTATCAAATACTGTAAGTTATAAGAGCTTTTATTTTGTAAGAGAAAGAATTTTAAAGAAATTAAAAATAGTAAATTAGGACTTATTACTGAAACTAAACCAATTCACTAATATATTGAAAAAAAAAAAAATTAATTAATCTGTTGGTGCTCTTTTATTTAAGAAGACATTATTCTATTCACAAGGCTTGTCACAAATAAAAGCAAGAATTCTCTGCAGCCCGAACTTTGATAGTTGCAAAGTATTTTATTTAAACATATTTGTATTTTAAAAATCTTTTAAATGTCTATATCAAAATTTGATCAATCTACACGATAATTAATTGTAGTTTCATACAGATATATGAAATAAAATAGAAAGATAATGGAGTGTTTTAATATATTGCTTGACCTTTGTAATATAAAACCCATTTCTCAAATGCAATTTATTATATTAGAAAAAAAAAAGTATTTTATTTGAACATATTTATAATTTAAAAATCTTTTAAATGTCTAAATCAAAATTTGATCAATCTACACGATAATTAAATGTAGTTTCATACAGATATATGATAAAAAATACAAAGATAATGGCGTATTTTAATATATTGCTTGACCTTTGTAATATAAAACCCATTTCTCAAATGCAATTTATTATAATAGGAAAACAAAGTATTTTATTTGAACATATTTATAATTTAAAAATCTTTTAAATGTCTATATCAAAATTTGATCAATCTACACGATAATTAAATGTTGTTTCATACAGATATATGAAAAAAAATACAAAGATAATGGCTTCTTTTTAATATATTGCTTGACCTTTGTAATATAAAACCCATTTCTCAAATGCAATTTATTATAATAGGAAAAAAAAATATTTTATTTGAACATATTTATAATTTAAAAATCTTTTAAATGTCTAAATCAAAATTTGATCAATCTACACGATAATTAAATGTAGTTTCATACAGATATATGATAAAAAATACAAAGATAATGGCGTATTTTAATATATTGCTTGACCTTTGTAATATAAAACCCATTTCTCAAATGCAATTTATTATAATAGGAAAAAAAAGTATTTTATTTGAACATATTTATAATTTAAAAATCTTTTAAATGTCTATATCAAAATTTGATCAATCTACACGATAATTAAATGTTGTTTCATACAGATATATGAAAAAAAATACAAAGATAATGGCGTATTTTAATATATTGCTTGACCTTTGTAATATAAAACCCATTTCTCAAATGCAATTTATTATAATAGGAAAAAAAAATATTTTATTTGAACATATTTATAATTTAAAAATCTTTTAAATGTCTAAATCAAAATTTGATCAATCTACACGATAATTAAATGTAGTTTCATACAGATATATGATAAAAAATACAAAGATAATGGCGTATTTTAATATATTGCTTGACCTTTGTAATATAAAACCCATTTCTCAAATGCAATTTATTATAATAGGAAAAAAAAGTATTTTATTTGAACATATTTATAATTTAAAAATCTTTTAAATGTCTATATCAAAATTTGATCAATCTACACGATAATTAAATGTTGTTTCATACAGATATATGAAAAAAAAATACAAAGATAATGGCGTATTTTAATATATTGCTTGACCTTTGTAATATAAAACCCATTTCTCAAATGCAATTTATTATAATAGGAAAAAAAAATATTTTATTTGAACATATTTATAATTTAAAAATCTTTTAAATGTCTATATCAAAATTTGATCAATCTACACGATAATTAAATGTAGTTTCATACAGATATATGAAAAAAAAAAAATACAAAGATAATGGCGTATTTTAATATATTGCTTGACCTTTGTAATATAAAACCCATTTCTCAAATGCAATTTATTATAATAGGAAAAAAAAGTATTTTATTTGAACATATTTATAATTTAAAAATCTTTTAAATGTCTATATCAAAATTTGATCAATCTACACGATAATTAAATGTTGTTTCATACAGATATATGAAAAAAAATACAAAGATAATGGCGTATTTTAATATATTGCTTGAACTTTGTAATATAAAACCCATTTCTCAAATGCAATTTATTATAATAGGAAAAAAAAGTATTTTATTTGAACATATTTATAATTTAAAAATCTTTTAAATGTCTATATCAAAATTTGATCAATCTACACGATAATTAAATGTTGTTTCATACAGATATATGAAAAAAAATACAAAGATAATGGCGTATTTTAATATATTGCTTGACCTTTGTAATATAAAACCCATTTCTCAAATGCAATTTATTATAATAGGAAAAAAAAGTATTTTATTTGAACATATTTATAATTTAAAAATCTTTTAAATGTCTATATCAAAATTTGATCAATCTACACGATAATTAAATGTTGTTTCATACAGATATATGATAAAAAATACAAAGATAATGGCGTATTTTAATATATTGCTTGAACTTTGTAATATAAAACCCATTTCTCAAATGCAATTTATTATAATAGGAAAAAAAAGTATTTTATTTGAACATATTTATAATTTAAAAATCTTTTAAATGTCTATATCAAAATTTGATCAATCTACACGATAATTAAATGTTGTTTCATACAGATATATGAAAAAAAATACAAAGATAATGGCGTATTTTAATATATTGCTTGACCTTTGTAATATAAAACCCATTTCTCAAATGCAATTTATTATAATAGGAAAAAAAAGTATTTTATTTGAACATATTTATAATTTAAAAATCTTTTAAATGTCTATATAAAAATTTGATCAATCTACACGATAATTAAATGTTGTTTCATACAGATATATGAAAAAAAAATACAAAGATAATGGCGTATTTTAATATATTGCTTGACCTTTGTAATATAAAACCCATTTCTCAAATGCAATTTATTATAATAGGAAAAAAAAGTATTTTATTTTAACATATTTATAATTTAAAAATCTTTTAAATGTCTATATCAAAATTTGATCAATCTACACGATAATTAAATGTTGTTTCATACAGATATATGAAAAAAAATACAAAGATAATGGCGTATTTTAATATATTGCTTGACCTTTGTAATATAAAACCCATTTCTCAAATGCAATTTATTATAATAGGAAAAAAAAGTATTTTATTTGAACATATTTATAATTTAAAAATCTTTTAAATGTCTATATCAAAATTTGATCAATCTACACGATAATTAAATGTTGTTTCATACAGATATATGATAAAAAATACAAAGATAATGGCGTATTTTAATATATTGCTTGAACTTTGTAATATAAAACCCATTTCTCAAATGCAATTTATTATAATAGGAAAAAAAAGTATTTTATTTGAACATATTTATAATTTAAAAATCTTTTAAATGTCTGTATCAAAATTTGATCAATCTACACGATAATTAAATGTTGTTTCATACAGATATATGAAAAAAAATACAAAGATAATGGCGTATTTTAATATATTGCTTGAACTTTGTAATATAAAACCCATTTCTCAAATGCAATTTATTATAATAGGAAAAAAAAGTATTTTATTTGAACATATTTATAATTTAAAAATCTTTTAAATGTCTATATCAAAATTTGATCAATCTACACGATAATTAAATGTTGTTTCATACAGATATATGAAAAAAAATACAAAGATAATGGCGTATTTTAATATATTGCTTGACCTTTGTAATATAAAACCCATTTCTCAAATGCAATTTATTATAATAGGAAAAAAAAGTATTTTATTTGAACATATTTATAATTTAAAAATCTTTTAAATGTCTATATCAAAATTTGATCAATCTACACGATAATTAAATGTAGTTTCATACAGATATATGAAAAAAAAAAATACAAAGATAATGGCGTATTTTAATATATTGCTTGAACTTTGTAATATAAAACCCATTTCTCAAATGCAATTTATTATAATAGGAAAAAAAAATATTTTATTTGAACATATTTATAATTTAAAAATCTTTTAAATGTCTATATCAAAATTTGATCAATCTACACGATAATTAAATGTTGTTTCATACAGATATATGAAAAAAAATACAAAGATAATGGCGTATTTTAATATATTGCTTGAACTTTGTAATATAAAACCCATTTCTCAAATGCAATTTATTATAATAGGAAAAAAAAGTATTTTATTTGAACATATTTATAATTTAAAAATCTTTTAAATGTCTATATCAAAATTTGATCAATCTACACGATAATTAAATGTTGTTTCATACAGATATATGAAAAAAAATACAAAGATAATGGCGTATTTTAATATATTGCTTGACCTTTGTAATATAAAACCCATTTCTCAAATGCAATTTATTATAATAGGAAAAAAAAGTATTTTATTTGAACATATTTATAATTTAAAAATCTTTTAAATGTCTATATCAAAATTTGATCAATCTACACGATAATTAAATGTAGTTTCATACAGATATATGAAAAAAAAAATACAAAGATAATGGCGTATTTTAATATATTGCTTGACCTTTGTAATATAAAACCCATTTCTCAAATGCAATTTATTATAATAGGAAAAAAAAGTATTTTATTTGAACATATTTATAATTTAAAAATCTTTTAAATGTCTATATCAAACTTTGATCAATCTACACGATAATTAAATGTAGTTTCATACAGATATATGAAAAAAAAAAATACAAAGATAATGGCGTATTTTAATATATTGCTTGAACTTTGTAATATAAAACCCATTTCTCAAATGCAATTTATTATAATAGGAAAAAAAAGTATTTTATTTGAACATATTTATAATTTAAAAATCTTTTAAATGTCTATATCAAAATTTGATCAATCTACACGATAATTAAATGTAGTTTCATACAGATATATGAAAAAAAATACAAAGATAATGGCGTATTTTAATATATTGCTTGACCTTTGTAATATAAAACCCATTTCTCAAATGCAATTTATTATAATAGGAAAAAAAAGTTTTTTATTTGAACATATTTATAATTTAAAAATCTTTTAAATGTCTATATCAAAATTTGATCAATCTACACGATAATTAAATGTAGTTTCATACAGATATATGAAAAAAAAAATACAAAGATAATGGCGTATTTTAATATATTGCTTGACCTTTGTAATATAAAACCTATTTCTCAAATGCAATTTATTATATTAGGAAAAAAAAAGTATTTTATTTGAACATATTTATAATTTAAAAATCTTTTAAATGTCTATATCAAAATTTGATCAATCTACACGATAATTAAATGTAGTTTCATACAGATATATGAAAAAAAATACAAAGATAATGGCGTATTTTAATATATTGCTTGACCTTTGTAATATAAAACCTATTTCTCAAATGCAATTTATTATATTAGGAAAAAAAAAGTATTTAATTTGAACATATTTATAATTTAAAAATCTTTTAAATGTCTATATCAAAATATAATCAATCTACACGATAATTAAATGTAGTTTCATACAGATATATGAAAAAAAATAGAAAGATAATGGCGTATTTTAATATATTGCTTGACCTTTGTAATATAAAACCAATTTCTCAAATGCAATTTATTATATTAGGAAAAAAAAAGTATTTTATTTTAACATATTTATAATTTAAAAATCTTTTAAATGTCTATATCAAAATTTGATCAATCTACACGATAATTAAATGTAGTTTCATACAGATATATGAAAAAAAAAATACAAAGATAATGGCGTATTTTAATATATTGCTTGACCTTTGTATTATGAAACCCATTTCTCAAATGCAATTTATTATATTAGAAAAAAAAAATGTAACAGTAAATTAAAAAAAGTATGACTATAATCTTAGAGGAAATACGTACCTTTAACATCATACTTTCCACTTGCCACATAGAATATTGGACAACCTTCTTTATCATAGCCAATATGAAAGTTACCAAAGTACATCCTTAAAAACTGAGAACATATTTAGACTCTCAAAATAATAGGCGTTTTAAAAAATAATATGTCCGGTATATATCTTGTTAAAAAGAAAAACTACGGTATAATTTGGTCTATATTACTAAGAGAAAATACAATGTTACTATATAACATACAGATTTTACTTTTACATGACATGACATATATATATATATATATATATATATATATATATATATATATATATATATATATATATATATATATATATATATATATATATATATATATATATATATATATATATATATATATATATATATATATATATATATATATATATATATATATATATATATATATATATATATATATATAATGAAAATAAATTTAAAGACATTTGGAAATCATTTTTTAATAATTTACAAATGATACGTAATGGTTTAAATACCATACACATTTGTACTTAAATAAGTCATTGCATAGTAATAAATTTGTATGTAATATATGCAGAGTTCGTCAAAATACGTGAAATCTGCGTGAACAAGCATTGAAAATCAATCCCTCCCCCCCCCCCCGATATAATTAACCTAATGCGTGAATTCACGCAGCGTCACGTCATTTTAAATTTTTTAAAAATAATCCTCCATTTTATAAAATCAAAGGTCATCCTAGTCGATTTTCAAAGGGTGGCGCTACCTCCCTGCCCTTTTTCTTTGAAAATAGTTTCCCTTTCTGATAAAATGCAACATTTTAGTTTATTTTCCAACGTAATGCAACATACGGATCACCCCTCCGAAATATCCAGTTGCATAAGCGCCTTCATGTTCAATCGTGCCTCGCACAGACCATTGAACTGACTGATGTCATTGACTGGCTGCTGATACCACGCGCGACATTAGTAGATGGATTGTAGAGGGGCGTCCACAATTTCCAAATGTAATTTCGTACGTTCCTTAATTAACAGTATTTCGCCGGCTTTTTACCACGCTCTCTTCCACAAAATAGAGAAGAAAAGGTAACATGCGTGAATTCATAAAAAACGTAGATTAATACTATGTCGGCTGCAAGTTTAATTGGCAATTTTTAAAAAAAATTTTTTTTAGTGTTGGTAGAACTGGTTCAGTTGTTCAGATCATTTCGCCTGTGTCTTTCGCTTATGTTTTTCGAGATATCGTAAATTGTCAAGTTTTACTTCTCCGTCATTTGCGCGATAGTTTTCGAGGTGCTGTCCGAATTTGCTCTATTGTTTTCGAGGTGTCGCCGGTATTGGTCGGATAGTTTCACGTGACACCAACGTGGTGTCACCGAACGGCATAGTGTTAAGAGTTAGTTTAGGGTTTATAACCATTAAGTATTTTTAGTAAGCATTTAAAAAGCATATTTCCGTTCTGATAAGCAAAATCGCAATCGCGCATCATTGTTATTGATGTAGTTATTAGTTTAGTCAAGAAACTTAATTTACTTCAGTTTTAAAAAAATTTAATTTTATAAATACCCTTAAAATTTTTAGAGTGGGGGTGAAAATACCCTTTGGAAATATTTAACTGGTCAACACTGAATATATGTCTCCCTATTGAAAAACCAGTATTACGACATATATTCGGAGCAATTTAATTTGAGTGTCATAATGCATACATACTTCTGAAGGTTTGTAGTCTCTCATGAAATTGTGTTGTTTTCTCCATTGTAAACACTGTGAAACCAAATATTATTATTTCTGAATACATTTACTAGTTTCAGTCAAATAAATAATACAAATTCAGACAAATTAAATTTTTTTTCTTAAAACAAATTCATGAAACTTTTGTATGTAACTTAAAATCTTATTTTCACAAACTTTTTTTTACTTCATTTCTTAATTAAAAGATTTTTTATTACATGAGATATGAATAAAAAGTTATGTTAAACTCCTAGTTATCAAATGATATATACCTAAAATAAAACTATATATTTAATTAACCAACGGAATTTTTTTCTAAATACCTTTTTTAACATATATTCTGCTTTACTGGCATCCCAATCCCTGGCTGAAATGACAAAATTTATTTTACTGAATTGCAATTTACTGAATTGCAACTAAGTACAATATAAGCTTTTAAAAATTTCAATTTCCTTTATTATTGATTTTTATTAAGAAAACAATGAGTGCTAATTTCATTTATTATGTATTTAGTTCTCTTATAGTTAAAATAAAAATTAAACATTATAGCATTCAAAAATTAAAAGCATTTTATATATTTGGCACTTTGATTAATGTAAGATATATGTATATATATATATATATATATATATATATATATATATATATATATATATATATATATATATATATATATATATATATATATTATAAGAGAATCATTCTCCCGAAACGTCCGTTTTTAGCTTTAAATTCATAAAATATTAAAAAAAAAAATGAATTAAGGACATCAAAATTTAGGTATCAGAATAATAATGACATTTCATCATATTTTAGGAATCATAAAGTAAAGCATGATAATTTCATTAGTTACACATTTACAAAATAAGTTCCTATGATAAAAGTAATAAGAATAATAAGACTAAATAGATAATATTAATAGATAATATTATAATTAATAGATAATATTATAATTAATAGGTAATATTATAATTAATAGATAATATTTTAATTAATAGATAATATTATAATTAATAGATAGTATTTTAATTAATAGATAATATTATAATTAACTAATATTATAATTAATAGATAGTATTTTAATTAATAGATAATATTATAATTAACTAATATTATAATTAATAGATAATATTTTAATTAATAGAAAATATTATAATTAACTAATATTATAATTAATAGATAACATTATAATTAACTAATATTATAATTAATAGATAATATTATAATTAATAGATAATATTTTAATTAATAGATATTATCATAATTAACTAATATTATAAATAATAGATAATATTTTAATTATTAGATAATATTATAATTAACTAATTTTATAATTAATAGATAATATTTTAATTAATAGATAATATTTTAATTAATAGATAATATTATAATTAACTAATATTATAATTAATAGATAATATTTTAATTAATAGATAATATTATAATTAACTAATATTATAATTAATAGATAATATTTTAATTAATAGATAATATTATAATTAACTAATATTATAATTAACTAATATTATAATTAATAGATAATATTATAATTAATAGATAATATTTTAATTAATATATAATATTATAATTAACTAATATTATAATTAATAGATAATATTTTATTTAATAGATAATATTTTAATTAATAGAAAATATTATAATTAACTAATATTATAATTAATAGATAATATTATAATTAACTAATATTATAATTAAAAAGATAATATTATAATTAATAGATAATTATTTAATTAATAGATATTATCATAAATAACTAATATTATAATTAATAGATAATATTATAATTAATAGATAATATATTAATTATTAGATAATATTATAATTAACTAATATTATAATTAATAGATAATATTTTAATTAATAGATAATATTATAATTAACTAATATTATAATTAATAGATAATATTTTAATTAATAGATAATATTATAATTAATAGATAATATTTTAATTAATAGATAATATTATAATTAACTAATAGTATAATTAATAGATAATATTTTAATTAATAGATAATATTATAATTAACTAATAGTAGAATTAATAGATAGTATTTTAATTAATAGATAATATTATAATTAACTAATATTATAATTAATAGATAGTATTTTAATTAATAGATAATATTATAATTAACTAATATTATAATTAATAGATAATATTTTAATTAATAGATAATATTATAATTAACTAATATTATAATTAATAGATAATATTTTAATTAATAGATAATATTATAATTAACTAATATTATAATTAATAGATAATATTTTAATTATTAGATAATATTATAATTAACTAATATTATAATTAACTAATATTATAATTAACTAATATTATAATTAATACATAATATTTTAATTTAAGATAATATTATAATTAACTAATATTATAATTAATAGATAATATTTTAATTAATAGAAAATATTATAATGAACTAATATTATAATTAATAGATAATATTATAATTAACTAATATTATAATTAATAGATAATATTTTAATTAAAATGATATTATCATAATTAACTAATAATATAATTAATAGATAATATTTTAATTAATAGATAATATTATAATTAACTAATATTATAATTAATAGATAATATTTTAATTAATAGATAATATTATAATTAACTAATATTATAATTAATAGATAATATTTTAATTAATAGATAATATTATAATTAACTAATATTATAATTTATAGATAATATTATAATTAACTAATATTATAATTAATAGATAACATTTTAATTAATAGATAATATTATAATTAAGTAATATTATAATTAAAAAATAGTATTTTAATTAATAGATAGTATTATAATTAACTAATATTATAATTAATAGATAATATTTTAATTAATAGATAATACTATAATTAACTAATAATATAATTAATAGATAATACTATAATTAACTAATAATATAATTAATAGATAATATTTTAATTAATAGATAATATTATAATTAACAGATAATATTATAATTAACTAATATTATAATTAATAGATAATATTTTAATTAATAGATAATATTATAATTAACTTATATTATAATTAATAGATAATATTTTAATTAAGTAATATTATAATTAATAGATAATATTTTAATTAATAGATAATATTTTAATTAATAGATAATATTATAATTAACTAATATTATAATTAATAGATAATATTATAATTAACTAATATTATAATTAATAGATAATATTTTAATTAATAGATAATACTATAATTAACTAATATTATAATTAATAGATAGTATTTTAATTAATACATAATATTATAATTAACTAATATTATAATTAACTAATATTATAAATAATAGATAATATTATAATTAATAGATAATATTATAATTAACTAATATTATAATTAATAGATAATATTTTAATTAATAGATAATACTATAATTAACTAATATTATAATTAATAGATAGTATTTTAATTAATAGATAATATTATAATTAACTAATATTATAATTAATAGATCATATTTTAATTAATAGATAATATTATAATTAACTAATATTATAATTAATAGATAATCTTTTAATTAATAGATAATATTATAATTAACTAATATTATAATTAATGGATAATATTTTAATTAATAGATAATATTATAATTAACTAATATTATAATTAATAGATAATATTTTAATTAATAGATAATATTATAATTAATAGATAATATTTTAATTAATAGATAATATTATAATTAACTAATAGTATAATTAATAGATAATATTTTAATTAATAGATAATATTATAATTAACTAATAGTAGAATTAATAGATAGTATTTTAATTAATAGATAATATTATAATTAACTAATAATATAATTATTAGATAGTATTTTAATTAATAGATAATATTATAATTAACTAATATTATAATTAACTAATATTATAATTAATAGGTAATATTTTAATTAATAGATAATATTATAATTAACTAATTTTATAATTAATAGATAATATTTTAATTAATAGATAATATTATAATTAACTAATATTATAATTAATAGATAATATTTTAATTAATAGATAATATTAAAATTAACTAATATTATAATTAATAGATAATATTTTAATTAATAGATAATATTATAATTAACTAATATTATAATTAATAGATAATATTATAATTAACTAATATTATAATTAATAGATAATATTATAATTAACTATTATTATAATTAATAGATAATATTATAATTAAATAATATTAAGAATGGTAATGACAGCAATTAAATCATTTTTACTATGCATAAGCTTCAGCAATTCTTGATTACCCTATTGATATTTATTGTTCCAGTCACAACCTTAAAATGGCTACTGCTTACAAAGCATGTTATTTGAATCAATATTGTCATTTAGTGGTCAAGAAAGATTGAATTAATTATTGGATGTTAATTGCACATATAGCAAGGAACTAATTAAAAACATCACAGCTGGTTTTTAATGCTTTTTGAAGGAAAGAATACTTTTTAAATTGAAATGCCGGATGAATAATAAAAAGGATATTTCAAATTATACTTGAAATTTTATACATTATACATCCACCATAAAAGATCAAATTTACGAAAAGGAAATTAGATGGTAAGGACATTTCAGTACTGACTGTGAGCTTTTCCAAAAATATACGAGAAAAAACAATTAAAATGCATTTAATGTGTCTATTTTAAGATACTAAGGACACATTAAAAAATATTCGAGAAAATACTTTATTATTTGTGTTGTTGACATGTAAAGAGGATTTTTCGGGAGAATGACTCAGGTATTAATTTCCGAGAAAACGGATATATAAGTATAAATATTGCGAAACTGTCTATCTGTAATTTAAAAAAGAAAGTAAACTTTATTTTGATAAAAATATTGAACATTATATTCGTTTAAAAAGAGATTATATATTTCCTACTGATTACCAAGAAGAAAACACCAAGTTGAAAAATCATAGATACCTTTTAGAAATCTATAAAATAAATAAGTTTCGTCAAACATTCTGTATTCTTCATCTAATTCCCCAGACATTTTTCTTTTCAACTAGAAAAATAAAAGCATCTGTTGTGTGTTTATAGTTGCAAAAGCTTAAAAAAAATTTAAATAGATTATTCTCAAACAATCCACTATAGGGAAATGTGGTTATTGCATATATACAAAAATGCATAGTGGTAGTTTCCTACAAAAAGAACAGTAGTTACTTTCTTCAGTAATAGGTAAAGATTTGAGCTTCTGTATATAAAAGAAATCCTTTTTCTTCTAAAAAGAAAGGTTGTTTTTTTTACAAATTGAGTCATTAATGTTTTTTGTCAGTTAAAAAATTTTTAGCAAAAAGGGAATTTAGTTTTTGAATTTTCTAACTTTTTATTCTATTCATAGTTCTTCTGATTATCAGGAAATAATTGAAATCATAAACATCACCTTCAAGGCTTTAAACAGTAAGCAATTTAAATTTATTGGAAATCTATCTTATAATGAATCACACTAATAGGGCACAATGAACCATACTAACAAGTACAGAGAAAAAACAATATTAAAGACAAATTAATTAAACAAGATTATTTTAGTGACTTTAAGTGCACAGTTTAATAAGTGTTAAAGATAATATTATTACTGTATGTGATTAACATTTAAAATATATAAAAATTTAACTTACTTCTTCTAAAGTATTTGCTTGAGTAGCAGTTAAATTTAAGCTTTCTATACTGGCCATAGTGCATAGAAGACTTTCAACTTGAACTCTTCTATCTATTAATAAGAAAGGAATCCGAATCGAGTTTTAAAAACCACACTTTAAACCTAATTTAAAATAAGTGAAAAGTTGTTTTAGTCTCGACATAATCAACTACCAAAACATTTATAGAGTTTTCCAGAAAATTGTTTGCTTTTAAAATGCAGAAAAAAAAAATCCTTATCTTGAAAATAACTTTAGATGGCCTTACAATTCAATTGAGCAATATTTATTTACCAACTGTTTAAAAATTTGATATTTAAAGAGATAAAGCGTGATACTTGGGGCCTTTTTTACAGAGATGTTTTTGCGAGAATTCCACTTATCAACAACCTATTCTCAATGGGTGTTGTAAAAAAATTATCGACTATGATGTTCAAAGACTAAAGTCTGTGATTTAGTAGCAATAATAATTATTGTTTTGAGACAAAACAAGCTGGGTTGTGGCAAATGCTGTCATTAAAAGGCATTTTCTACATACCTACGATTTATTGACGTATTACATTTAATTATTGAAATTCCGTACTTAAAGGTTTATGTCACAAAGATACACAAACCTTGCCAATTTGTATAAATTATTATAAATAAAAAAAAATATAGCTAAGTTAGGAAGTTTGGCGCCAAGTTTTGACAGTTGTGTAGTAGCAGAACTGCACGATTAACCAAAGCAATATTTTATTTTAAATTTTCAGAAGTTTCTACTGATGGAAGGAATTTTTTTTCAATGTTTGGATGAATATGGTTTTTTCTCCACATTTATTTTAAAAGATTTTATTACTTTTTATTCTTTTATTCTTATTTTTCATCAAATCGTTCTTTTTCAAAGCGCTTTCTTAGTATAATGGGGTGACCTCTTGGACCATACGTCGGTATCCCATGACAAAAGAAGTACTTTTTGTTTTTTGTTTTTGATATTATGGATTATTATGCCCCCTGATGAAATAATCAGCTCCAATATCCTGGATATCTTAAGTCTTCTTCTTTATTTTGTGTTCTTGTTCTTGTAATTTCTAATACACCTTTTGAAATTAAGAACTTTTTCTGTCAACGTTCTTTCGAACGTCTCCACCCCCAAAAGCTCGGGAGAAAAATTAAATAAAACAAGAAAAAAATGCCTACACTTACGAACCAAAATGCAGAAAAAATTATGGATGATTATGCCCCCTGATGAAATAATCAGCTCCAATATCCTGGGTATCTTAAGTCTTCTTCTTTATTTTGTGTTCTTGTAATTTCTAATACACCTTTTAATATTAAGAACTTTTTCTGTCAACGTTCTTTCGAACGTCTCTACCCCCAAACGCTCGGGAGGAAAATTAAATAAAACAAGAGAAAAATGCCTACACTTACGAACCAAAATGCAGAAAAAATTATGGATGATTATGCCCCCTGATGAAATAATCAGCTCCAATATCCTGGGTATCTTAAGTCTTCTTTATTTTGTGTTCTTGTAATTTCTAATACACCTTTTAATATTAAGAACTTTTTCTGTCAACGTTCTTTCGAACGTCTCTACCCCCAAAAGCTCGGGAGAAAAATTAAATAAAACAAGAGAAAAATGCCTACACTTACGAACCAAAATGCAGGAAAAATCTATCCATTCAAATGACGCTTTCCCATCTTTATTTGAAAAAGCTGTAACTTACATTGTTTCCGACCGAAGCCGGGAAGAGACTTTTGTAGGAAATAAAAGATAAGAAACAATGCTTGACGTCAAAAATAGTTGAAGGGAATTTTGAAAAACATTGTTAAGATTGGGTATTTTGGCGAGAATTCGTCTTGTACCATTGATTGCTCAATAAATGTAATAGGAGTATAGTTATCCATTGCGGGCCGCGTAGCCCAGTCGGGAGAGTATCGTTCTCGCAACTAGAAGGTTGTGAGTTCGGGCCTGGGACCGACTAAAGACCGCCGTGTTCGCTAATGGTGACTGGAGCACCTTAAATCAGTCATGGTCGCAAAGTCCTCCAAGTTCCCATACAAATCAATACCTCTGGGGGTGGCAAAGCCAAGTCTTCTGGTGGAATCTTCTGCTTGGTATTGCCTCTAAATTAAGAAGTTCCACATACGGTCGGTAGTGCTGCCATCTACCGGATAGATACCGAAAGAGGTAGAAATGAACTCTTCGGCGGCTATAGGTAGACTTGCTCACTTCCTCTTGCGAGTGTGCGCTTACATCTTGTGCAGTACTGCCCGCTACCGATCTGTAGGGGATATGGGGTTGGTACAAAATGCTTAAGCAGAGGTGTCTTAGTCCCCATAGTCCTTGATAAGAAGAAGAAGATAGTTATCCATTAGTGTCTTAGCGAGGTGTTTAAGTTTATCGAAATCTTGGTTTTTATTGGAAATATATTTTAGTCTGAGTAATTGAGGATGAATAACATTTCTATAGACATTAATTGAAATATTGGAGATCCTAGAAAATGAGCTTGTTGACTTTGAATTTAAAGATTTGCGTTTGTCGAATAAATCAGCAGTAGAACCACTTTTGTCAACGGTGATAATTAAGTCCAGGAAATCAGCTTAGTTATGTGAATTGTTGGTTTTTAATATTTGAAGTTTAATAGTATTGTTGAATTCAGCCCGCCAGAAGAGGGAGTTGGTTGTATTTACACTTTTTAACATGTGAGGGTTCAGACGATTCGAATGCGGTTGAATAGACATCTTATAATCATTGGAGCTTTCTAATGAAACCCCCTTTTTAGGGTACTTCTAAAGTATATTTCATTCGAATCTAATTCAAAACTATTCTGTTAATTTAAGTCTATTCTGCAAGTAGCATTTAAAGTTTCTACTCTTAACAATTCCCACCGTCTTATTTTATAATATTGTTATGAATTTTTCTCAGAGGAAATGACGACACAGTTTTCAGTAAATAAAAAATATAATTTATTCTTTCTTCGGTGGTTCACAAAACTTCTTCGAACTACAGAACAATAGCTATCAAGCTTCAATACAAGCTTCTGTACATTCAACTTCGAACACAGCGATAATTCAGGCTCAGCTCGAGTAAACAAAGATCCGATGCTTTACGAACAGTGTCCGATACTCGCCTGCCCGAATTCTATTGTTTTCGCTTCCTTTTATAGTTTAGCGGTAGAAATTTCTAGCAAAACCTAGTTAACCAATCATGTGATAGGAATGAGTAGAAATTTCCCGATTGATTTAGGTGTTGCCACCATTGCTAACCTTTATTGTCACTATTAACAAATAACATACAAAGAACATTAAAAGAATTACTTCACTATATACAATTACTAGCTGAATACCCGTGCTGCGCTACGAAATTTTACCATTAGCATTTTAGCGATCAAAAGACATTCATGTATTCTACACTTCAGACGTTTGCTCCCTTTTCGATCCCGACAAATTGATTTATCAAAATAGGAACTTTCCTTTGTTGACATTTTAAACGAAATTTATAATTGTGAATAGTAAACTGGAATAGTTTATTGTGTTTATGTTTGCTCTTAGTTCTAAATTTCAAAGTAGTAGCTGTATTGGAATTAAGTTAATTAGACATTAAGTTAATCCTCGTATGGTTTCAATGTTGCGTCATCTTTTCATCCCTTAAAAATTCGTTAATCGATATTGGAATGACTTATTTTTTTAACATTTGCAAAAAAATATCAGAAAAATGACTACATTGGAAGAGGAACATTCGGATATCCCTCGTTTGGAACATTTAACCCCTTTTCGACCCCTTAAAGTTGGTTAATCGAGAACAGAATAGCTTACTTTTTCTATGTTTAATCTTTTTTGACATTTGTACCAAATTTCCGAGTTGTAACCATATGGGAAGTGGTACATTCGAATATTCCTCGTTTGGAACGTTTAACCCCTTTTTCACCCCTTGATCCACCGGAGATCGGAATAGTTTACTTTTTCTGCGTTTGTCTTTATTGATATTCACACCAGTTTTCAGAATTGTGAAAATAAGAGAAGTAGGACATTCGAATATATCGCTCGTTTGGAACGTTTAACCCCTTTTCGACCCCTTAAAGTGGGTTAATCGAGATCGGAATAGTTTACTTTTTCTATTTTTACCATTGTTGATATTTGTGCCGATTTTCAGAGTTGTGACTATGTGGGAAGTAGGATTTTCGAATGTCCCCCGTTTGGAACGTTTAACCCCTTTTCGACCCCTTAAAGTGTGTTAATCGAGATCGGAATAGTTTACTTTTTCTATTTTTACCATTGTTAATATTTGTGCCGATTTTCAGAGTTGTGACTATGTGGGAAGTAGGATTTTCGAATGTCCCCCGTTTGGAACGTTTAACCCCTTTTCGACCCCTTAAAGTGGGTTAATCGAGATCGGAATAGTTTACTTTTTCTATTTTTACCATTGTTGATATTTGTGCCGATTTTCAGAGTTGTGACTATGTGGGAAGCAGGATTTTCGAATGTCCCCCGTTTGGAACGTTTAACCCCTTTTCGACCCCTTAAAGTGTGTTAATCGAGATCGGAATAGTTTACTTTTTCTATTTTTACCATTGTTGATATTTGTGCCGATTTTCAGAGTTGTGACTATGTGGGAAATAGGATTTTCGAATGTCCCCCGTTTGGAACGTTTAACCCCTTTTCGACCCCTTAGAGTGGGTTAATCGAGATCGGAATAGTTTACTTTTTCTATTTTTACCATTGTTGATATTTGTGCCGATTTTCAGAGTTGTGACTATGTGGGAAGTAGGATTTTCGAATGTCCCCCGTTTGGAACGTTTAACCCCTTTTCGACCCCTTAAAGTGTGTTAATCGAGATCGGAATAGTTTACTTTTTCTATTTTTACCATTGTTGATATTTGTGCCCATTTTCAGAGTTGTGACTATGTGGGAAGTAGGATTTTCGAATGTCCCCCGTTTGGAACGTTTAACCCCTTTTCGACCCCTTAAAGTGGGTTAATCGAGATCGGAATAGTTTACTTTTTCTATTTTTACCATTGTTGATATTTGTGCCGATTTTCAGAGTTGTGACTATGTGGGAAGTGGGAGAATTAGTGATGAGTGAGTCAGTGAGTCAGTGAATCAGTGAGTGAGGGCTTTGCCTTATATATAGAGAGAAGATATACAGAATAAAATGAGATAAAATATCACTTAAAAATAAATTCGTTGCTATTTACAATTTTATGCAGACGATTTTTGTAATAATATGTATTCTGTATTATTATTATTATCTTTATTATTATATCTCATTTCTATGCATTTTCACGTTAAAAAATATAATTCTTACACTGCGAATTATGTATTAAAAATTTAAAATCCAATTCAAGTCAAGTTAACCCAAGGATAGATATCTAGAAAAATATAGCTGAAGTTATTGAAATTAAAAATAATAAAATCATCAAAAACATTAGGAATTTGGTATGTATAGTTTTTCTTCTTCTTAAAACTGAAGAAAGAGGTTGGTAGGAAGACTAGAGAAAGAAATCCCTAGGTATACCTGAAATTTGGAGATATATGTTTTTACCATTAAAAATGTAGTTATAAAACAGATACTGGTTAGCAATATTTCCTCAGAGAGTAAAATCAAGCTCAAAGAGACTGGTAGTCATAGAAGTAAGAAAATAAAACATGTCCGAGTTCATCAAGAAGAATGCTAGTGAATAGATCTTTAAAACCAAATTATTCAATGACAGAAATTTTACTGTTTTTAATGAACTTAACAATTAGTTCCTTGTTACAAATGATCAAAGTGAAGCCTTCCTCTTTGATGAAGTGGAAGATAATTTCTAAAGCTTTAGCAAACATATTTACAGATTTAGGAATTTACTCCCAAGTTATTAATCTTAATCTTAATTTTTTTTATGGAATTTAGGATTAATAGTAATGTAGGGTAGAGAAATGATTTTTATTAGAAATATTAATCTTTTTGTTAAGAGCATGAATTTTTTTCATGAATGTTTTAAGATTAACATTGCATTTCTTGTAAGTGGAAGAGTTTAGGAGTTCATCGTCCAGTAGACTAAGATATAACTTTTTACAGATAAAAGAGAAGTTATTAGAAGCTTTATATCTAGGAAAAATTATAAATTTATTTCTCACGTATACAAATACTAGCATATACAAATGCTTTAACCATTCGTAACAGTGTCTTACAAACCATTTCCAACCAAAACTACAAATGCTACAGACGCGTGTGATATGTTAAATGAAAGGTCTCTTGGAGATACGTTTTTATACTGAAATTCATTCGGAAGTCTTCTTTAAAATTGTGACCGTTTGCTAAGCTGACGTACTTAGTTTTATTAATTTAATTTTATTAATAAGTTTATTAAATACATAATTTTGTTAAGAAGTTTTTATGTTACGTTCTTTAAGTAAAGGTGAGCAATATAGCGACATTTTAATGATATTTACTTACTCGCTCAATTAAACTCTTTTGAACTAAGATTGCACACATCGAAGTATTAATAATAGTAATAATAATAATAATAATAATAATAATAATAATAATAATAATAATAATAATAATAATAATGATAATGATGATGATGATGATGATGATGATAATGATAATAATGATAATAATAATAATAATAATAATAATAATAATAATAATAATAATAATAATAATAATAATAATAATAATAATAATAATGATAATAATGATAATAATAATGATGATGATGATGATGATGATGATAATGATAATAATGATGATGATAATGATGATAATGATAATAATGATAATAATGATGATAATGATAATAATGATAATAATAATAATAATAATAATAATAATAATAATAATAATAATAATAATAATAGTAATAATAATAATAATAATAGTAATAATAGTAATAATAGTAATAATAATAGTAATAATAGTAATAATAATAATAATAATAATAGTAATAATAATAATAATAATAATAATAATAATAATAATAATAGTAATAATAATAGTAATAGTAATAGTAATAATAATAATAATAGTAGTAATAGTAATAGTAATAGTAATAATAATAGTAAGAGTAATAATAATAATAATAATAATTATAATAATAATAATAATAATAATAATAATAATAATAATAATAAAAAAAAAAAAAAAAAAAAATAAAAAAAAAAAAAAGATTAGGCCGCAGTCAAAACATAAAACTAGACATTCGTCGAGTCAAATAAAAGGAAGTATAAAGGTTTATTGATAACAAGTATAAAATAGGAAAACTCCTTTTAAAAAGTAATAAGCTTCTGGATTGTTCTTCAAATAATTTTTCATCAGTTAGGATAAAGCGAATCAATTTAATGTTATGTATGTTAGAGTGTTTAAAGAATAAATGGATTTTAAAATACGCACATCATTATTTGAATAGAACTTCGTAATAGCTATATCTGCATCCGAAAAATATAAATTACAAAACCTGTTTTCGTCTGAGTTTCGTAGCTCTGTCGCCTGTCTCCAATAGATTTTAAGCTGATGAGCTGCTTTCTCCATTTTATAAGTTAACAAGATTTTTTTTTTGTGGGGAGGGGAGGGGGGAGGGGGGGGTTTGAGATTTTTTGTCACTTGAAAATCACAGGAAAAAATCCTAAAAGCGGAAATGTTGAAAATGGTTTGTTCCATTTTAATGGAAGTCGTTACGCGTGGCAGTCCAGAACATCGATTTAGTAGTTTGATTGATCCAATATAGTTGATCCAGTTGGTTGTTTTCAGATTATCTGGCGCCGTCAGCAACACGAGGGCTATAATGCGCCGAAACATTCGTCATTAGACAAGCCAACATACATTTACAAACACCCATGCCAACACGGGACTCGGAACCCGCAACCTCGCGGTCTAGAAGCTAGCACGCTAACCACTATAACGTTTGGTCGGCTATAGTTGATCCAGAATCCGGTTTTAAACAATAATTATAACAGTGTGAGTCACTTCAGACTTCTTTGATTGCTCGTGTCATCATTTTTTTTAAAGAGATTCATATCATTATTACTTTGTACAGTGTATAACATAAATTGCACACAATTTTATTAGAAAACATAAAAAATTGATTGATTTTCAGTTTTCTAAGTTACATAAATTTACGGGAAAAAATAACTTTCTATCATACCTAAGTAACATACATACCGAAAATTTCAATCATAACCATCACAGACGAATGCTATCTGTAAAGAGCTTTCCAATGACCCAATTTAATGCAGAATGAAATTTTAGATGCACTTAAAGTGGCCTCATGCAATCTGTTACAACAAGAAACAGGAAGTTTGCCATGTCAATAAATCATACTGTTTACCATCGTGAAATCGTTGTAAATTCTAAAATAACCCTTTTACTTTCCACGTGGCTTATCTTTAAATAACTGAAAAATTAAATGGTTTATCAGTTTCTCCCTAATGCTTTTCTCCTTAATAAATTAGTGGAGCAGCATAGATACGTAACATTTACATCAAATAAACTTCTTTGTGTAACATAATAATGAGTAAAGCAACACAATCCCGAAAATTAAATGCAAAGTGCACAGTGGAGTTATATGCAAAAGAATGGAGTACCACTAGTGTGCACAGGGCCTGATTTACCATTAGGCCCACAATTTGAGGGCCCGCAAATTTTGAAAGTTTTCTGAAAATTTTAAATATAATGGTCTTTTTATGGGAAGTACTGAACAAAAATAATAAAAAAATTTTAGTTACACATCCGCAAATTCCATATTTTTTATAGTCACAGAGAGTCATATACAACTTCTTCATATTGTTGCACAAATTGTCTGTATATATTGTAAATAGTGACGTATTATTTCAAAATTCTATTGTAATTTATTTTTATCCAATTTTATTTAGTAATTAATAGCGATTATACAAGTTAGAAAAAGGTGGCAACACCTGAAGTAATCGAGACGTTTCGAGAAATTTCTTTCCGATGAATTGGCTGGAAATTTCGAGAATGTCTCACGCGCTTGCTTATAAAAAGACTGGAGAACGGGAAAGTTTTCAGATTGACTTCGGAGTTCGTTGAAAGCTGATCGCTTTGTTTACCTATTGGAGTGAGCTTGTATAATCGCTGAATTCGAAGTTATTTTTGTTGAAGCTTGTGTTGAAGCTTGAGAGTAATTAAACTGTTGCCTGTGAATAAATTTTGTGAGTTTTCTGAAGAGAGAATAAATATTTTTAAACCGTGAAAACTGTGCCATCATTGCCTCAGTATAAAAATTCATAACAGTGGTGTCAGAAGTGGGATCTCGTAATTTTGAATGCCGACAACTAGAGGAATGATGGAAGACCAAATGAAGCAGTTGATGGAAATGATTGCTGGAATAAAGGCCGGACAAGAATCAACCGCCGCTACAATCGCCGCTGGTCAAGCCCGTCAAGAAACGACAAATGCCGAACTCGCCGCTACAATCGCCGCTGGTCAAGCCCGTCAAGAAACGACAAATGCCGAACTCGCCGCTACAATCGCCGCTGGTCAAACCCGCCAAGAAACGACAAATGCCGAACTCGCCGCTACAATCGCCGCTGGTCAAAACCGCCAAGAAACGACAAATGCCGAACTCGCCGCCGCCATTGCCGCCAGTCAAGAAGCGACATCATCAGACATTAAAGCTTTACAAGAAGCGACATCATCAGATTTTAAAGCTTTGCAAAATGCAACGTCATCTGACATGAAAGCTTTGGCCGATAAGTGCGAGTCCACATCCGCAGCCGTAATCAAGATCAGGGAAGAAATGAAAACCGAGCTAGCGTCAATGGTAGAATCTACTATTATGGAGACAACATCATCGGTCCTGCAATCCGTGAAGGAAGACGTTTTCACTGCTGTAAGAGATGAAATGGAAGAAAAGGTTTCCACTATCAAAGAAGAGCAGGGAAAATTCATGGATGCTGTAGAAGAAAGGCTACGGAAAATAGAAACTCGCGAAGCTGTGACCATTGCAACGCCTAATTGGGATAACGTTTCCACTCCCTTTATTGCGCCACGTTCCAGCATCAAAGTGGCCACTTTTGATGGGAGGTCGTCTTGGCGCGTTTATCAAACGCAGTTTGAAATGATTGCTTCTGCGAATGGTTGGGACGATACTTCGAAAGCATTCCATCTCGCAGCATCTCTTCGAGGTGAAGCTGCTGACATTTTACAGACACTACCTGAAGAGAAGCGGGGAGAATTCGTGGCGCTGGCAAGTGCGTTGGAGTTAAGGTTTGGGGAGCAACATCTAAAGGATTATAACCGACTGCAACTGAAAGTGAGACAGCAGAAGGCCAATGAAACTCTTCAAGAATTGGCATCGGATATAGAAAGACTGTCGCTCCTCGCTTTCCCAGACTGTCCCTCGGACGTACGAGATAACCTGTCTCTTCAGTATTTCGTGGATGCCATCAAAGATCCCGACATACAGCAAGCTACCAGGATGTCAGACAGCAAAGATCTAAAGTCCACCCTCGTCTATGCCATGAGAGTAGAAGCCGCACAGCAAGCTTCTAGAAAATATCGGCGTTTCGTACGTGGAACATTGGCAGACGATTCCTCTGAACTTTTCACGAAGAAGTTTCAAGAACTGGAAAACAAGATGGAGCGAATTATGAGAAATATTCCTGGCTCGAGGGATCGAAAAACTAGAGTGGTTTGTTGGCTCTGCAACCGGGAAGGACATTTCCGACGTGATTGCCCTGAATTGGACAGGAGAGGGGACAGACCCTCGTCCGAGCCTCAGCAGTTAAACTAAAGAGCGGCTATCTCGCGAGGCGGAGGTCGCCGTGTAGAGCAGGTGGTGCCCCACTCAGCCTCTATCACATCTCATCCCTTCAAGGAGGAAACCATGGTTTATTCGTGGAGGGCAAGATCAATGGAACTCCCTGTCGTCTAATAGTTGACTCAGGGGCAAATGTAACCATCTTACGGACGGATGTAGCCCGGCGCCTGGACAGCCAACCTCTTTACACGGCGCCTTCAGTTTCACTACAGACTGTGACTGGTGACAAAATTTCTGTGCATGGGAAATTAAATGTCAACATCTCTTTTGGATTTCACACCTACGCTCACACCGTTTACGTCGCTGAAATTATTGACCCATGTATTCTTGGATTGGACTTTTTAAAGAGAAATGGAATTACTTTGAATTTCGAGAAAGGCGAGCTTCAAACGGGGAAAGAAGAAGTTCCATTGTTCGGTTTGGACTCGGAAGAGCCGTGTGCATATCGAATAGTAGCTCTTGAAGACATCACCATCCCCTCCATGACAGATTTGGTTGTAAAAGGTTCAACAGAGCTCCCGAAGGCCTTCCGATTTGGAGTAACGGATGGTTCCGCCTGTAATTAATGTACTGCGCATTCCTTTTGCGCAGCTCCATCCCTCTAACCCTTTCCCCTTCGTTATGTATTCATTCTAATTGGATCCCGCCACTTGAGCGGTTATGTAATAGAGAGGTCTCTCTGTGGATGTGAAAATAGAGCTTTGAAAAGCCCCCTACAACTACAGTCCACTAATAAAGATTGTTTGTTAACAATTAGAACTTGCCAGACCATTTGTTGCTGCAAAAATACACACACTGAGCTTCGGACGGTACATTTGGTCCTGGTCGTGCGGAGAGAACTGAGCATTAACCTTTGGATGAGTCATTCGTTTAAACGAAAACAATACGTTGGACTATACCAAGTTGGATTCTACGCATTGGAATGCCCACAATTGGATACTATAAGCAATTTGGAGTGACTGTTTAAGGTAGGCAAGTGGCTTCTTATTTTAAATTTGTGAATTTAAATTATGGAAGAATTGCAGAAACTTAAAAACATTCGTGCATCGCTTAGGACAAGCATCACGAAACTGATTTCTAAAATAGACGAATCGCTTCAAAACAAAGATGAAGTTCTAGAACTGTTAGACTTTCTTTACGAAAAGGAAAAATCGTTAAAAGCTATAAATAATGATGTTCTGAACTTGGTTTCTACTCCAGAGGATTTCGGCAAGGAACTCTCTGGAAATGAGGGCTATGACGATAAGATAATTCGAGCTAGGTCTAAGTTAAAAAGGGTTCTTAGAGAAACCGCAAGTGCAACCCTCACGGAGTGAGAGCTCAGAAAACAACAGTTCACAGAACTCTGTGGTTCGTGAGAATACTACGAGTATTAAACTTCCGGAAATTCCTCTTCCTATATTTTCAGGTAAATACGAGGACTGGAATAGTTTCAAATTGCAGTTTAATAACATAATTGGATTAAATGATAGTTTGTCTTCAGAACAAAAACTACATTATCTTAATGCATCATTAATAGGTGAAGCGAAAACATTAATTAGTACCGATGATACATTTATTTCTTTGTTTAAAGCATTGGAGGATAGATTTGAAAACAAAAGATATATTGTTGAAACTCACATCAAGGCTATTTTAGTAATGGATAAACTCAATCAGGAGTCGGCGAAAGATTTGAGAAGTCTAATTGACAATGTTAAAAAGAACATTCGTGCATTAAAAGTTCTTAAGTTTGAAACCAATAATCTTTCGGATATATTAATATTAAATCTAGTTTTGCAAAAATTAGATCGTGAGACGCGAAAGCAATATGAATTATCAATAAGTTCAAATGAAGTTCCTCTGCTTGATGATTTAATTTTATTCTTGGAAAAGCGTTCCCAAGTCTTAGATAATGTGAGTAAAAGTACTTCCATAAAACCCAAATTTCAAGAGCGTAACTTTAACAAACCAAGGTCACTTATGGTGAAATCATCTAACCCAGTTTTGCCCTGTATTCTGTGTAAGGGAAATAGCGCCAACGAGAATCATGTGCTTTATAAATGTGATAAATTCTTAGAAATGAATATGCCGCAACGAAAAGAAATAGTTTTAAAAAACAAGCTCTGTTTTAAATGCTTAGGATTGCACTATTATCACAACTGCAGATCGAAACATGTTTGTAGATGGTGCCGAGATGCTAGACATAATTCTTTATTATGCCCCATAAAGAATCCTGAATCAGCAATAAGAATTCAATCAACAAGTTCGCTTAACCCGACAGCGGCGCCATACGAGGGCATGCAAATCATTCCTTCCCCCTCTCTTTCCTGTGTGAGTGATAAATCGAAGCAAGCCGTTCTTTCAACTGCATTAATTTGTGTATGGAATCCATCTTCGAAAAAATACATATCTGGGAGGGCAGTTCTTGACTCAGGGAGCCAATTGAATTTCGTAACGTCGGAATTTATTGCTCGCTTAGGGATTAAAAAAAAGAAGCTGAATTTTGTGGTGTCTACGTTGGGAGGCGCTCAAATGGAAATAACGTCTCAGATAGAAGCTATCATAGGAAATAGGGATCGGACATTTACCAGAGCACTTGACTTTCATGTAGTGAATAAAATTACCGATTTGCTTCCAACTTCCGGTATAAATGTAGACCATCTGAAAGTGCCAACGGATTTAGCTGACCCATATTTCGCCACGCCCAGTAAAATAGATATCCTTCTTGGTGCAGAGATATTTTATGACATTATTCAGCCCGAAACTCAACCAGGTAGTCCCGGATTAATATTTAGAAATACGGTTTTCGGGTACATAGCAACTGGGACTGTCGAATCGCCTAGTGCAACAAACTATTGCGGATTTATTTCACAACCGGAAATATTAGATGACTGTTTACAAAATTTTGGGAAATGGAAGCTATTCCAGAGAGCATCCCCACGAGTGAAGAAGAGCTCTATTGTGAGAATCACTTCCTAAGTACTCATCAACGGGATAAAAATGGTCGATTTATTGTGCAGATGCCAACTTCAGACATACAGACTTTGGGTGACTCTAAACAACTAGCTGAAAGACGGTTGAATCAACAATGGAAGAGACTGTCAAAGGATCTTCAGATGAAAACTATGTACCAAGATTTCATGCGGGAATACTTGGACCTGGATCACATGGAGAAATTAAGCGAAGTTGCTACTGAGCCATCTAAGCCTATTTATTACCTTCCTCACCACGGAGTATACAAACCTGACAATGTGACAACAAAGTTAAGAGTTGTTTTTAATGCATCCGCACCTTCAACTAATGGGAATAGCCTTAATGACTGTCTATTGAAAGGTGAGGTCAAGGAAGATATTTTTGAAATAATGACTAGATTTCGAAAGCATAAATACGCTTTTACAACTGATATCCGCCAGATGTTCCGGCAGATTCTCATTAATCCTCAACAACGTGATCTTCTTAGAATTATCTGGAGGGAAGAAGCGGACTCGGAGCCAGTCGCTTATCAACTTAAAACAGTAACGTACGGCACGACGTGTGCTCCATTCCTTGCTATCCGGACACTGAAGCAGTTGGCTCAAGATGAAGCTGAGAAATTTCCACTAGCAGCTACAATACTAATGCAGGATGTCTACATGGATGACATAGTTTCCGGTGGTCAAGATTTGGACTCTACTGCAGTGCTGCAGGAGCAGTTACAAGATATACTCAAGACATGTGGAATGACTCTTCATAAATGGAGCTCAAACTCGAAACAACTGATGAATAGCACGGAGTCGACAGAAAAGGAGCACCACTTCTCTACGAATGCTGAGGTGGCAGTGAAGACACTTGGCGTGAGCTGGCACCCTGGAGAAGACATATTTACATACAAAGTTACAGTTGCTGAGAAATCGTCCTACACAAAGCGTGAAGTGTTAAGTGTCATCGCAAGGCTTTACGACCCCTTAGGACTGGTAGGACCCATTATCACGAAGGCCAAGATATTTCTACAAAAACTGTGGCTACAAAAACTGGACTGGGATGACACCCTTCCTGAATCAGTTTTGGGTGAGTGGATAAACTTTGTTTCTTCCTTAAAGGCAATCGAGGATATCAAAATAGATAGATATATATTAACAGATACATTTGAAAAAGCCATACTTTTGGGCTTCGCAAGCAGCATACGGTGCAGCAGTGTACTTGCAGTGCATAACTAGTGAATCTTTAACAACCACGAAGCTCATCGCTAGTAAATCACGTGTGTCCCCTATTAAAGTGCTCACGATTCCTCGTCTCGAATTAAGTGGATGTCTCATATTGTCTCAATTAGTGCAAAAAGTTCGTCTTGCTCTAAAAATGAATATTGATGATATAATACTGTTCACAGATTCAACCATTGCATTGGCTTGGATAAACACACCAGCAATTAAGTTGAAAACCTTTATCGCCAATCGAGTGTCAAAAATACAAAATCTAACTGAGCAGTGCCAATGGAAACATATTCCTTCCAGCTGTAATCCAGCTGATATTATTTCGAGGGGAGCCACCCCTCAAGAATTAATAACAATGAGTTTATGGTGGCAAGGCCCTCCTCTGGTGAATGACCCTCTCATACAAGAGCCTGTGGAATTACCCGTAAGCTCATTTGAAGAAAAACCTTACTTGTGTGAACTTAAGAACACAACTATTTCATTAACTGTGTCATCTAGTGCAGATTTCATATCAAATATTCTTCAGATCTCTAATAGTTTTGTGAAATTGATTAGAATTCTAAGTTATGTTTTCAGGTTTATATTTAATGTGAGAAATGCAGCTAGAAAAACAGGTCCCCTTAAAGTTAATGAGCTTAAAGAAGCTAAGTGGTACTTAATTAGAGAAGTACAGATAATGGTTTTCAGTGATGAAATTAATTCATTAAAAAAGGGTAAAGATTTAAAGAAAAGTCAGGTGAGTTCTTTACATCCTTTTCTTGATGAAAACAAATTGTTGCGTGTAGGTGGTAGATTAAATAATGCAAATTTATCCTATGATAAGAAATTCCCAATTCTACTCCCTAGAAATCACAGGTTAACTCAGCTTATAGTGACTTATTTTCATCTTAAATATTTGCATGTAGGTGCACAAACTTTACTTTATCTAGTGAGACAAGAATTCTGGCCTTTAGGTGGTAGAAACCTTGCTAGAAAAATAGTTTATGAATGTGTCACTTGTTCTAAAAATAAACCAAGAGCTGTTGAACAGATTATGGGCAATCTTCCTACCGAGAAAGTAACTCCTAGCTCTCCATTTACTCATGTAGGTATAGATTTTGCAGGCCCATTTCAAATAAAATTTAAGGGACAACGTAAGGGCATTTATCATAAATGTTACATAGCTCTATTTATTTGTTTTGTTACTAAGGCAATACATATAGAAGTTGTCACTGATCTTACATCAGAAACTATGATGGCCACATTAAAAAGGTTTTTTAGTCGTAGAGGAAAAAGTTCAACCATTTTTTCAGATAATGGTACGAATCTGGTTGGGTGTAGCAAAGAATTGAAGCGTTTATACAACTTATTTAAAAAACCTACAGATGATTTGGCAAGTTATTTAATAAATGAAGAAGTAGTATGGAAATTTATTCCTCCAAAATCTCCTAATTTCGGCGGTCTGTGGGAATCAAATATTAAGGCATTTAAAAGTCATTTTCGGAGAACAATTGGCAGTACACGGTTAACACTTGAAGAGTTTATTACTGTGACAACACAAATTGAGGGAATACTTAATAGTCGACCCCTTACTCCTATGTCCTCTGACCCAAATGACTATGAAGTTCTAACACCAGGACATTTTCTAATAGGCAGACCCATAAATAGTGTTCCTGAACACGACTATACTGTTAAAAAGGATAGTTATTTGAATCATTGGCAAAGGGTAAACAAATTGGTGCAAATCATTTGGCGCAAATGGAAAATTGATTATTTGAATAATTTGCAAGCCAGAAATAAATGGCAATTTGATAAAAATAATGTTACCTGTGGTTCAATGGTATTGCTAAAAGATGACAACTTACCTCCTGGTAAGTGGACTATGGGTAGAATTCAGGATGTTATTTTAGGATCAGATGGTAAAATAAGAGTAGTTACTGTCAAAACTCCTTCCGGTGTATATAAAAGAAGTATTTCGAAAATTTGTTTATTGCCTGTCAAGTAACTTGTCTTGTATCATATTTTCAATTGTTTAATTGTATTTCCTATAATTATATTTTTATAATTATTGTATTTCATAAATTTTTGAATTTTTCTGCATTGTATTTGCTAAATTTTATATTTTATACTTCTTAATTGTTCTATTTTGTTGTAATAATATTGAAATGTTATTTCAACGTGGGCCGGGATGGTTCCGCCTGTAATTAATGTACTGCGCATTCCTTTTGCGCAGCTCCATCCCTCTAACCCTTTCCCCTTCGTTATGTATTCATTCTAATTGGATCCCGCCACTTGAGCGGTTATGTAATAGAGAGGTCTCTCTGTGGATGTGAAAATAGAGCTTTGAAAAGCCCCCTACAACTACAGTCCACTAATAAAGATTGTTTGTTAACAATTAGAACTTGCCAGACCATTTGTTGCTGCAAAAATACACACACTGAGCTTCGGACGGTACAACGGACTTCCCATCATCGAAAAGCGTCCCGAAAGGAGTGGTAGTAGGAGCGACGCTTGTGGATCTCTCTCAAGAGGTGGTGCATGTGAGAATGGCCAACATCGGTGATTCTAAGAGAGTTATCAAGAAAGGAGAAGAAATTGCCACTTGCACACCTGTTACAAGCATCGAACGAGGATCGAAGGAGCTTCCGACCGCACCACCCGCGGATTTAGTGGACCAGCTTCTCGAAGACTCTCGGTTGGAAAGAAGGCAAGAGAAGATTGTCGGAAACTTTATAAAAGAATTTCAAGACATTTTCTCCATGTCATCGAAAGATGTAGGAAGAACAGAGCTTACTCAACATCGAATCGATACTGGGACCCATTTACCTATTAAACAACATCCTCGAAGACTTCCTTCCGCAAAACAAGAGGAGGTCGGGAAACTGTTACAGGAAATGGAAGATAATAGAGTTATCGAACCCTCCTCAAGTCCATGGGCCTCTCCAATCGTACTCGTTCGAAAGAAGGATGGTTCCACCAGGTTTTGTGTGGATTACCGGAAGCTGAACGAAATTACGAAAAAGGACAGCTACCCTCTGCCAAGAATCGATGACACTTTGGACACTCTATCGGGGAACCAGTGGTTTTCGACTTTGGATTTGAAGAGTGGATACTGGCAAGTGGAGATACATCCCGACGATCGTGAGAAGACTGCCTTCACTACCGGCCAAGGATTATGGCAGTTTCAAGTTATGCCGTTTGGCTTGTGTAATGCACAGGCTACGTTCGAGCGACTAATGGAGACTGTGCTTAGAGGACTTTCCTACGAGACCTGTCTGGTATATTTGGACGATATCATTATCACCAGGCGGAGTTTTGATCAACACTTGCAAAATGTGAAGAACGTGTTCTTGAAGCTTAGGGAAGCCCACTTGAAACTTAGCCCATCAAAATGTAAGCTCTTTAGGCGGAAAGTCAGTTATCTCGGACACATCATCTCATCCGATGGAGTAAGCACAGATCCAGCCAAGATCCATGCTGTGCAAATTTGGTCTCGACCGCAAGACGTTCATCAATTGCGAAGCTTCCTAGGCCTGTGCACGTATTACCGTAAATTCGTGAAAGGTTTCTCCAAGATCGCCAGACCCTTGCATCGACTAACAGAGAGCAAGCAGAAGTTCCTATGGACTGCCGACTGTGACGACTCCTTCAATCAACTGAAGAACGCTTTAACATCCGCGCCTGTTTTGGCTTTTCCAGATGTTAACAAGGACTTTATTTTGGATACAGATGCCAGCAATGAGGGAGTGGGCGCCGTTCTTTCCCAGGAAATTGAAGGACAGGAGAAAGTCATCGCTTATTTTAGTAAGAGCCTGTCAAGATCCGAGCGGAACTACTGCGTCACAAGAAAGGAGTTACTGGCAATAGTAAAAGCCGTTGAGCACTTTCATCATTACTTGTACGGCCGAAAATTCCTTTTAAGAACTGATCATGCGTCTCTGACTTGGTTGCTGAATTTCAAGAATACAGAGGGACAAATAGCAAGGTGGATTCAGCGCCTGCAGGAATACGACATGCATATCCATCACAGAAAAGGAACGTTCCATGGGAATGCAGACGCTCTTTCTAGAAGACCATGTCCGGAGAACTGTCGATTTTGTTCCAATGCCGAGTCTAAGTTTGGGGTTAACACATCGGCCGTTCGGAAAATAACTTCCAAGTCAACTACTTCAGACGTGGATCCTTGGAGTGATCAGAATGTCCGCAAAAGTCAGGTCGAAGATCAGGACTTGAAACCTCTCATTGAATTCCTGGAAGCGGCTACCGGAAAACCCAGTTGGCAGGAAATTGCATGCTATAGCCCAACAATGAAGAGATATTGGGCTATGTGGGACTCTTTGCACTTGAAGAATGGAGTACTCTACCGTCGATGGGAGTCCGATGATGGCAAAAGCTTCCGGTGGCAATTAATCCTTCCAAGTTCTAGAGTTACCAACGTTCTGGAAGAACTTCACAGCAGTTCTACTGGAGGACATTTTGGTGTCACGAAAACTCTTCAGAAAGTCAGGGAGAGATTCTTCTGGGACAAAGCAAAATCCGACGTGGAGAAGTGGTGCAAGTCCTGTGATGCATGCAATTCACGAAAGGGACCGAAGACCCGAACTCGTGGAAAGTTGCAACGTTACAACGTAGGAGCACCATTCGAAAGAATTGCTTTAGACGTCTTAGGCCCCCTACCTCACACAACTAATGGCAACAAATACATCCTAGTTGTCATGGACTACTTTAGCAAGTGCCCAGAAGCATACGCGATTCCGGACCAGGAAGCCACATCGGTAGCAGAAGTCCTCGTACGGAATTGGATCTCCCGATTTGGCGTACCCCTGCTGATACATTCCGATCAGGGGACGAACTTCAACTCTGCCATCTTCACTGGGCTGTGTGACTTGCTTGACATGGAAAAGACTCGTACAACTCCCCTGCACCCACAATCCGATGGAATGGTTGAAAGATTTAATAGAACGATTCTGAATCATCTCTCCTTGTTTGTTTCCAAGAACCAGCAAGATTGGGATCAGAAACTTCCATTGTTCCTTTTGGCCTACAGAAGTGCTACTCACGAGACCACCGGATATACACCATCTCAAATGATTTTCGGAAGAGACCTTAGACTACCCTGCGACCTCCTCTTTGGACGACCACCGGACACCCCTTCCTCGCCTGTCCAGTATCTAGATGATCTCCAGGCACGTTTGGAAGCCGTACATCGGTTCGCCAGAGAAAGAATCAACATCATGACAGAGCGCATGAAGGTCCGCTACGATGCCAAGGCCACGGAACGTTCATTCCAGGAAGGTGACAAGGTGTGGTTATGGAATCCTAAACGTCGGAAAGGACTCTCCCCTAAGCTCCAGACGAACTGGGAAGGGCCGTATGTGGTCCTTAAGAAGATCAACGACGTCGTGGTAAGGATTCAACGGACACCCTCCTGTAAACCTAGAGTTGTACATAACAATAGACTAGCCCCATATTATGATAGAAGTGATTGAATGACCTTTCCTGTTAAGGACTTCACTGCCCGGGACGTGCAGTCTTTAAGAAGGGGGAAATGTTGCACAAATTGTCTGTATATATTGTAAATAGTGACGTATTATTTCAAAATTCTATTGTAATTTATTTTTATCCAATTTTATTTAGTAATTAATAGCGATTATACAAGTTAGAAAAAGGTGGCAACACCTGAAGTAATCGAGACGTTTCGAGAAATTTCTTTCCGATGAATTGGCTGGAAATTTCGAGAATGTCTCACGCGCTTGCTTATAAAAAGACTGGAGAACGGGAAAGTTTTCAGATTGACTTCGGAGTTCGTTGAAAGCTGATCGCTTTGTTTACCTATTGGAGTGAGCTTGTATAATCGCTGAATTCGAAGTTATTTTTGTTGAAGCTTGTGTTGAAGCTTGAGAGTAATTAAACTGTTGCCTGTGAATAAATTTTGTGAGTTTTCTGAAGAGAGAATAAATATTTTTAAACCGTGAAAACTGTGCCATCATTGCCTCAGTGGAAAAATTCATAACAATATGTACACTGTGACAAGGGCTTTACGCCGCTGTTCTCCTTCTCTCGCCTCTTGTAAAGAGATGTTCACCAACCAACCATATACAACTTCTTATATTATGAAATGAAAGAGTCTTTGTGATTGGTTGGTTTGCAGGCTCTTTCGTGGACTTTTTTGGCCCTCCTTTTTGGTGAGATCGTGGAAACAGTTGAAAGGTTACTTTGTATTATTTACAATTATTGTTATAAAATTAAGTAATCTTTATTATTATATAATTTGTGGACCCTCTGTGGTAAAATGTAAGTTTAAAATACAGGAAAGTGTGCTTTAAAATTAGTGTTCATGGGGGGGGGGGGTCTTGATTAATTCAAAAGTTTTGAGCAAATCAAGATCATACTAATTATAACAAAAAAATCGTGTGAAAGTAAACTATGAGTTTTAATAGTAAAAAGTTAGTCTTAATGAATGTATCTGGTAATATTGTGACGTAAGGAAATAAATATTTGCTATTGGGGCCCCTTTCTGAAAGTTGGGCCTACAGTAAAAAAAATTCTAAATCAGGCCCTGAGTGTGCAGTTTTTCAAACGCAATAGTTTAAAAAAAATATATATTCGGTCAGAGTTGACTATTAGTAGAAGATCTGGTCTTCACGTAATCAAACTTTACTTTGCACTCTATTGTCATTCTTAAAATGAAATTCTTTAAGGGGGTCCGGCACCTCCATAGGAGCCCATGTTGAATTCAACAACTTTGGGGGCATCTCATTTAATAACCGATTCTTCAATCATTATGAAACTTTCACAGTATAATATTTAGATACTTTTGAATACTTTAACACGAGATTTTTTTTTAAATTAAAATAATTATGATTTTCTAAAAATATGTTTAAGAATTTTTTTTAAATTTTAGACTAATTAATTTTTTTAAACAAAGTAGATTACTTATCGATAATTCCTTGTGTTAAATTACTTATATACATTAGGGAAACATGTATAAAAAATGTCAAGGCTTTTATATCATATAGATTTTAAGCTATGTGTCCCTAAACATAAAAAAAACGGCATTTTGAGAAATTCGACTTTGAAGTTAAAAAACATGCATTTAATACTTACATTTTGCTGACTTCAAAAAAATATTAAAAATACTTTGAAATAAAATACAATTACAAATGTGGCATCATTTAAAAATGAATATTTTAATAAACAGTAATAAACTCGAAATTAATAATCTGAAATTTTTTCATGTGCAGGACCCCCTTAAGAGCTGTAGATGCTAAAATGTTCGTCCCACCTTTAAAACTGTTTATAGGTGATGGAAAGTTCCCAATAAAAAGATTCCACTACAATGAATCTTTTTACAATGCATATCGTAGAAGCTTCTCACACATGGTGGGTGAAATCTGCATTAGAAGAGGGGCCTACGTACAGGAGCGAAGTTCATATTTTTAAATCGTTTTTCCAAAGCAAGAGTGCAATACAATATGTCATAAATATCAATAAAAACGATTTAGAAACCAACATTTCGCTGTTATATACTTGCGGAGATCAAGGTAACGTAATTATAGAACGAAAACCGAGTTTAATTATCTTTTGCGCTCCTGGGGAGCTCAGTAAATAATCCATCATATTACATATACAGTAGAACCTCGATTAACCGTCCCCCTTTCATCCCGAATTCTCTGTTAACCGACCATCCTTTAGTCGACATCAAAAATCTCCCAAATGAGTAATAAATCATTTGCCCTTTTCAAAACCGGAATATTTCCCTTTACACTAAATTTGCATAAGTAATGGTGAGGCTTTTGACCGTTTTTCAAAAGGACTGACATGGTTAGAGCAATAATCATATGCAGATCAAACTGAACTATTGCTTTTAAAAAGACTTCGGGATAGAACCGCGAAACAACGATTATCAAGATTACGACAACAAAAACTCATTTCCAACAATTATGACATAACAAAAATAAAAAAACATTAAAAGCCCTGCATTCAATAAATGAAAATAATTTACTTTTTATTATTTTTTACAACTTTCTATTATCCTGCATTTTCGCTTATCCGACCTATCTTCGGTCCGAATTAAGTCGGTTAATCGAGGTTCTACTGTATATATAACAGTTTTTTTTACCAAATATTTATTCGGCACAAATGTCGACAAGAGTAAGCATAAAAATGTACTTATACTTCTATATCAGTTATCTAATTTTAAAGGATAAAAAATGGGTTGAGACGTTCCAAAAGGAATATCGTAATGTTATACTTTAAATATAGTCACAATTTTGATTTTTGATACAAATAACCACAATGGAAAGTATAGGAAAAATAAATTTATTCCAATGTCGTTTAACCATATTTAAGTGGTCAAAGTGATAGAAAAAAAAAAAAAAAATAAAGATCGAACGTTTAAAACGAAGAATATTTAAATGTTTTACTTCCAGTATAGTTTTCGACTCTGATATTTTGTACAAATAACAACAAAGGAAAGCGTAGAAAGAGTAAACTATTAAAATGTCGAATAACAAATTTTAAAGGGCCAAAAAAGGGGTTAAGCTTTTCAAAAGTGGAATATTCAAATCTCCAACTTGCAATACAGGCGCACACTTTTTGTCGCATATAATAATATATTTGGTGCACATATTAACAAGGACCCAGGTAGAACAGAGGTATTGACAAATGTTGTAAACAGGGGTTCTGGGAAAATCGGTCAGTCCATACCTAACTCGAGCATCGAGTACACTTTTTCTTTTTTAAAAATAAACACGTCAAACCCATCACAAAGCATATTTTTTTCAGCGTCCGTTTTTTTTTTTAATAACGCTATATTTCAATTTTAAAACTCTTCATCAATATTTCAATTCGTCAAGTACACTATCTACCAATAAGTATTTGGACACTCATGCAATTGAGAATGTCTGCAGTCCTGATTTACGTCACCCTTGATCCCAATTCATGGTAGGCTCAACGCTGACTACTACTCCACTAACCTAGATAACTATGTGCTCCCTACGCTGTGACAATTTTAAGGTTGGATCATTGTTACTTCCAAGATGACAACGCCACTTGGCATGTTGCGAGGTCTACCATGGATTAGTATGATGACAGCGGGCTGAACCGACAGGACTGGCCTGCTCAGAGTCCAGACGTGAATCTTATGGAACACCTCTGGGACGAGTAGGTTGGTTGTATTCAGATTATCTGGCGCCGTCAGCAACACGGAGGCTATAATACGCCGAAACATTCGTCATTAGACAAGCCAACATACATTTACAAACATCCATGCCAACACTGGACTCGGACCCACAACCTCGCGGTCTAGAAGCTAGCACGCTAACCACTATACCGTTTGGTCGGCCTGGGACGAGTAGGATCGCCGAATTATGGAGTGCAGCAAACGTCCAAAATCGGTGAAAGAACGCACATGTCCACTCCAAGCCGAGTTGAAGAAAATACCACTGTCCATTATCCAAACATTAGTGGAAAGAATGCCCCGGAGTGTTAATACTGTAATTGCCTTAGGGTGGTGGCTCAACCACCTATTGAATTTGAATAAATTGTGTTTATCTCTTTTATCACAGGTGTCCAATTACTTATTGGTAGATAGTGTATATTTCCCCTAACACTTGACAATATTGGCCAATGTCCGTAGAAACAACCAGTTTACAACAGTCCAACAGAATGATTTGCAAGTGCCGAGCCGATATTGGCCAGAGGGTTTGTGCTACTGGAGGTGAAGCATAGAAAAAGTCAACTCTTTCGATAGTGATTAAGTAATTTTAAGGTCGAAATGTCCCAAACGAGAAATATCCCAATGTCCCACTTCCAGTATAGTCATAACTCAGACCAAGGACAAGTGTAGATAAAATACGCTATTCCGATATAGTCCGAGAGGCGACTGCAATTTTTGGACCTCATCGAACATCATTCTGAATTTTTATAGAAATTAGATAAAAGTTAGTAGATTTCGAATCCACTGGTCTGCCGTTTCAAAAATGGCCGAAACTGATTAATAATCGACTTGGAATGAGTTGAACTAAAATCCGATTGCCAAATATGTCATGACTTGCCAAAAATAGAACAAACTTATTCGTCTGGCAACATACTTCATTTTAATTTTCAATGAGAAAAAGCGTTCTGATCTTTGGCTCGGAAAACTTATATCTTTTAAAAGTAAGCCAAATTGGCGACATCAGTTACGTCATAAGTGACGTAATATTGTTTGCCAACTTGGCTCCCTTTTAATAGATGCAAGTAGACCGTCGGCAGATATCTGAAAATTGAAAATTAAAGAGCGAGATTTACCAAATAAAAAAAAAAAGCTCATTATTTGGCAAGTTATGGCGCATTTGGTAATTAGATTTTGTTTAACTTATTAAAAGTCGATTTTTGACCAGTTTCGGCCATTTTTGCCACGGCAGACCAGTAAATTCGTAATCTACTCATTTTTCTCTAATTTCTATAAAAAATTCAGAATGATGTTCGTTGGGGTCCAAAAATTGCAGTCGCCTCTTAGTCTAATATCGATTAACCAATTTAAAGAAGTTAAAACATTCCAAACGAAAGATATTGTAGTGTCATACTTGAAGGGACTTGGTATCTCTTGTTTCAGAAAAAAATAATAAAAATATAAATTTTCTATTTTTTGCGTGTTTATAGTCTTTCAAGCCATCTCCTTATTCAAGCACGTTTTTGAGCTGATCCGATTTTGAGCTGATAAGTCTTACTGCAATTTTTCTGCAATTGCAGTAAGCGATTGCAGAGAAACTATATTTTTATGGAGAATTTAGAATTGCTGCAATAGCTCCTTCGATGTTTCGAACGCATTTTTCTCAGTTCGTGATTTTTGAAATTCCGACCTTACTCAAAATGCTAAAACTTCAGCAAATATGAATGAAATGTCTTGAAATTGTGTGTGTGTCATTCTTAATATCTATTTGACAAAAATATGCATGGATTTTTGAATGACATAAAAACTTTTTTTAACAAATTTAAATGTTGAAAAATACCCGTTTTTTACGCATTTTTTCCCTATAGGTACAGTAATTATCGTTTTACTCGAAAACTATTTTACTTATTCTAATTCCGATGCCTAAAAAGTTAGAGCATACTACAAGGACAATTAAAAAAAAAATCAGGAAAAAAAAAATAGCGAAAAATGAAAAAGAAGATAGAATTTGAAATTTGATGAATTTTTTTAAAAATTTAGAAAATTTAAAGCATTATATAAACTTTTTTTTTAATAAATTTAGTTTTTACTTAGTAATACTTCCTAATATGTAAAAATTATAATTTTAAAGGCTTAGATAAAAAAAAAAGAAGTTTGAAGAGTTCCAAGTCCCCTTAAAATGTAGTCAAATTTCTCAAGTTTGATACTAATTTCAACAAGAGCATAGAAAAAATAAGCTATTCTGATCTCGATTAACCTACTTTAAATGATAGAAAAGCGATCAAATATGACAAACGAAGATATTCAAATGCCCCACTTCCAATATAGACACAGCTCAGCAATTTGGTACAAATATCAGGAAGGGCAAGAATAGAAAAAGTAAAATATTCCAATTTCGATTAACCAATATTCAAGAGTAAAAATGGTGTCAAACGTACGACATGTGGAATGTATGAATATTTTTTGATCGCTAAAATGCATACCGCAAAATTTCTCGTGTATTCAGCTAGTTTATTTATGTAACTGAAATAATATATTCTAGGAACGGTGATTTAAATTAGTCAGTGCATTACTTTGTCTGAAGGGATACTCATTTTGATAGAACAGTTGTAAATAATGCACAATCTAAGATCTATTAAAAGTTATTTCTTACACAGTATTTGCCAAATTATTAACTTACCTACAAAAGTGTAAATTTTAATTGTGTGAAACTTGGCAAAACTATTTTTAAATTATTTCATACTACTTTTATACTTTGATATTAAAAATAAATAATTTAAATCAATTAAGAAAAATTAATGCACTTTTAAATACATATGCACTTTTTCAAATGTATAATAAATACAGTAAAAGCATTGTACTTTCAAAATAAATTTTGACTCCATAATCCTTTAAAACTACAGACTTTTGATTTACAAACATATACAGGTTTCTTAAAAATAACAAATAAATATTTCTGTCAAGTTGAAATACTTAACTTCCAAAATGAATAAAATAAATGCATTTGCAAAGCAGTAGAAAACGTAATTAAAATTTCCCAAAAGAATTTATAATTGATTGTTTTGTATAAAATGTTTGTAGCATTTTATTATATATAACACTTTTAATTTTTTGTATTGTAAACATTAAAATAACTCAAACAAAATTAACTGAAATTCTGAATTAAAAACAAAGAAGCTCTATATTTCTTTATTGAAAAAAGATAAATTTATTATCTTTTAATTTGATCTTCCAGCTCATTTGGTTCTAATACTTAAATTCGGTATAAAAGTTCCTTGGACTGAAACCAACTGTAGGAGTTGTCAAACAGTATGAAATCTGAAATTAAAACAACAATTAAAATCCCCAAATACGGCTAAAAATCAATAACAAAAACATTAAGCAATTTAATGAAATAATTCATAGATATGATAAACTAATTGCTTTATAAATTGTGTAATATGTGCTAATGAAATGGTAATAACCCATTGTATTCCTAATGCTTAATATCCTATGGTAATAACCATTGTAATAGCCAATAATTTACAACTTAAAATTAACTCTAATAATATTTGGAGTTTCTATTTGACTTAACCCTTTCACTCCCAGTGATGCCAATTGGAATCACAACATTTACAATTTTGTTTCTCCTCACCTAATACTCCCAGTGAATTCGAATCAACGTTTTTACAATCATCAAACCATTCTCTGCCCAAATATATTTTTCTTTTTCATCAATATATAGCTGCACGGGTTCTGTTGCTGAATGAAAAGAGGCTTTTTTATGTTTTCTCAATTCCGAAAAAGATGGCGAAATTAATTTCATTTTTTAAGTAATTTAAATTAAATAACTCTTTCAAATATGTTCGTATTATTTTCTGTAATATTTAAAAATTGTATATTAACCATTTTTAAAGAATAAATATTTTAAAATTTTAA